>JAMKCH010004410.1:0-34793 GCA_023653785.1 Ophioderma brevispina | reverse complement strand
AGCGCGGAACCCTTGCAATGTTCGCTTTCTAAAACATTTTCATGCAAATTTGATAAAAACAATTTGAAACTAGAATTTCGCGGTCTCGGCTTTCGCTTTTTCAGAGGGGTTTGGCTTTGGTTTGGTTTCCTCGTAACTTATTACGTCCTCTTTGGTGATTGTGTGTGGGGGGGGGGGGTTGTGACGATGTTAAATACAGAGCGCTTGCGCCCGGACAGTAGGGGCTCGTCATTGTTTGTTTTCGAACTTGGGGGCTTGGGGATCTGATTTTGTGTTTCCCAAAGTCCCAAAGTGGTTCTTATTAGGAACTGAACTTTTAAGAACTATGCCCGATGGTGGCTGAAATTTTGCTATAAGATGCTTCAAAGGCAAAAGGTTACCTGAATTGTGCTTTAAAAAGGGTTTTTTAGCCACGATAACCTATTTTTTTTTAATATGTAAATTTACCCTGCAATATTTACGAGATTCACCCAAGAAAAATACTGTAAAATTATGTTTAAAACAATTCTTAAACACTCAAGTGGATAAGGTTTTTTTTTACCTCATTTTAATTGGATGGGGTCCTTGATGGAGGCTACTGCAGAAAACGCATTTCCATTTGAACTAATTTTAGGAAACTCTACACATACATGATTGCTCTAACATATTAATATTAGTGAAAGAAAACTTAACAAATATAGATCGGTTGAAATTGGGCAAAACAATGATTTTGCGCATGCCAATTTGGACTGAAAATTAACCATTTTGGGTCTCTTTGTCCACAATAAATGCCTAAAGCCGTAGTGTTTAAACTGGTTTTTTATTAGTTTAGAATAGACCAAATTATATATAACAATTGTTTGGGGCTTATTACATTTTTGAAATTCTCTATTGCCTTTTTTCCAGGTCATGTATTTTGCCCATTCGTTGTAAACCGGGAAGTGAATTCTGGATCAATCTGCGTCAAATTTAGTCAATTATATTTAATAAATTATTATTATTAATATCATGACTGAGAAATTCTCCCAGTAAATATATCGTAAATTTTACAGTTTTTAACGGGCATTCTGGCAACAAAAGACGTAACATTCACACTATATTCTAAAGGGCATTATTATATAAACTTTGGAAATGTGTGGATGTAGTTTTTAAAAGCTTGGGATGTGTAGAGAATAAAAAGAAAAACTCATTTCTTTCATGCAGTGTCTTAATTCTTTTAACATTCTGTAATGTACAGTTTTGTTGTAAAAATATCAGCCAAAACCTTAAAGTTGTCTTTTTATCAGTAAGGCCTATTTAGTTGACAGAATTTATTTTTTCATATCAGACATTTTTGTAACAAATCCCCGAAAGGAAGGTTACCACCCCCTGTGATTTTCCCTTACTAATATCCGATTCCTATAAATTTGTACCACAAGAGACTTTAGAGTTACTTTTTGGTATCAAACTAAGCCCAACATTCCCCAACATTCCCATTAGGACGTCAATATGACGTCATAATTTTGAGGAAAATATGAAGGAACATATCTAAAAGGACCAAAAAATTGTGTTTTGTCAGTTAAGAGTCTTGTAATTCTCAGCTCACGATTCTAATAAGTCTTCCTTCTCTACGTACATTGTCATTCAAATACCTTAAAAAATAGCTATGTTCATCATGCCATGGTTTAAGATATCAATTTTGGGTTGATTTTTAACATTTACACCATCATCAAACCTGAAATTTTAAAAATATTAATCAATTAATTAAATTTTTAGATTAGTTAGCAATGTAGGTTAAACATTGTAAATTTGATAATAGGGTAATAAACAGTACAGCAGGGAAGTCCTTTTGACTGAGCTATAAGTGGCCATATATTGGCCATGAAAAGGAAAGTGCATTTTACCATAATCCCCGTAATAAGATATCAACTGCTTGTACACACGTGATATCACCCACCGTGTCTACTTTACTATGTTTTTGTTTGTTTGGATATTTGACTCAATGTATTAGGGGGATTTAGATTTCATATTTCATATACCTTCCCCTCTACATCCCGTTTCTATCGTTGCCGTTATGAGACGCACTCAAGGTCACAAGCAACCTCCCGTAGTTTCATAAAACAAAATTCACAATGACTATTGTAAGCCGATTGACTTGACCAAGATGTAAATTCCCAACAATGATTTTAATACATAAGTGCAATCTATCAATTTATCAATCACACATTATATTAATAATCCTAAGTTATTATATTTCTTACCTCCTATCAAAAATCAAATTAAACCCACACCATCTCATCAATTATAAGTTCACATTTTTTGTTGGGTGCGCACCAGTCTCTTGTAGAATCAGGTCCACATTAATCTTGGCGACACAATTCTTGCTGGCACTGTTCAGTAGTTTCGCGAAATCGCAAAAGTCTTTTTGGTCTATACCGGCCGATTCATTTATAAACTTGTAAATTTGAGAAAAACTGGAAGTACAAGTGTGAGTCAATAAAAACACCCTACATTCAAGAAAGATTTTTTCTGTCAAATGTTAAACGTTAGTTTTGCTCATGTTTTTGCTTTGGTTGTTTCCAAAGAAAACATCTATCCGAAGATTTTTAATTTGGGTGTCTTTCGGACTTTGTTCAGAAACTATGACAATTTTGCGGAGAACTAAAAATTCAGTTTGGCCGATTTTACCATACAATGCGGAAAGACTGACACCGACGTAACCAAACACATTATAGCAAAGAAAATTCACACATGCAATTTCAGATGGTATCTATTTCTTCTCGACCAAACATATCAGTTTTGAATAAAATGATCTATTGTGTAACATAATTATAATAAAATCTTCAAAAATTAAATTACCAGTTAACTCATAAAGAGGTCGTTCTTGAATATCACCCCATATCAATGTCTCAGTTCATGAACATACTGACACTGCTCAGAGATTTTTTGTTTTACATCTCTAAGGTAATTATTTGCACAATAAAGTAATCCTCGCTTCCATAATTGCAAGCGAACTAAGCTGAATTTGTTTCTGTATATAAATCGGAATTCAAACTTAAAATCAATATCGCACCCGCTTTTTTTTCGAAGCGGAATACAAAATTATTCTATGGTTTCCTTTTGCTCCCAAGTTTCGTGTAGTTCAAACCATGAAATCTTGCTGAACCAAAGTAACTGTGGTCTTACACCAAGCTATCTTGAATTTCTTCTTTGGAAATTGAACATTTTTAACTTATCATTTTCCTTTTGTATCTCTAGGTATTATTTTTATAAGCCTTCAATGATTCTCCCACCTTTATTGTTTAACAATAATTTTGTGTTAAATGTTTGTACCAAATCACTGGTGAAGACCATGTTACTCTATTTAGCGATGCATCTTTGTTTGGCTCAAAGTCGGCCAAACAGGATTTTTAAGTCTCTAGGCAAAATAGGCGTAACTTCTTCCTCCCGAAGTCCAAATGACACCAATAAACGTTTTCTGAAGCCTAATTATCCTTCTTTATAACCATAGCAAACATTTTGAGCAACAACAATTCTTAACTATTTAATTATTTTTTATTCTGAATGTAGGGTTTTTTGACTCACCTGTATACGGCAACTCAGAAGATAATGTCCCATACAGTACTCAGTGCGTTAAAGGTGAACGTCACTGGTACAGAAGATAAGACCTGCCTGGATTCTAATGCTAACCTTTGTTTTTCCAAAGGCACCAAATTTTGTGGGCACTCTGACGATTCGACACTTTCCAGAATTATATAAAAGATAAATAACATTTTATAAATCACTGTTATGGCAAAGTTCTCCACCTTCTGTTTGTGAGGTCTACACTCGTCTGCAATCTGCTTGTTAACTGGCAAGGAGAAATGACTTGCCACAGAATTTGTCCTTAACAATTTCCCATGATGCAACAAAACAAGCGAAGACAAGACCCATTTTGCCACTTTGGAGTTCGCTGAAACCTGTTGAAAGGAAGTCCACATCCTGCACCTGATCTGTTTTGACATAGCAATTTCAGATTCTATTGTTCATCAACGGTTGCAATCTGTTCCTATAGGTAAAACAAAGAACCTCTATACAGTTCTAGAATAGGAGATGAGACACTGTCTCCTATTGTCTCCGACTGCGAACATCTTCTGACTGTTTCTTCTCAGGAGTTTTCACACACTAGTCCATTAAGAACTAGGTCAATCAACTCATGCTTATTGGCACACACATTGCAGTTCATATTTCCAGTTTCTCCTCACTCTATTTATATGATTAAATTTAACATGATTTATTAATATAATACAGAAAATAATATAATATTCAGGAGTCTGTCCTTCCTAAGCAAATGAGTAAAGTAAACAAAATGTTACCCTATATAAGACAACTCGACCATGACAAAAGCAATCTGTGGGCGTCCCGCCTTCATAATATTAAGGATCCTAGTATGATCAACGTTTTTACAAGTAAACAATTTGATAACTAGAAGTTCGCGGTTTCTCGCTTTCTAGATTTGAGGTTTGCTGGCTAGTTGGGACTGTTGGGAGGGAGCTGGTAAATTGTGGGTTGCCAGTGGGTTCATGTTGGCGGTGCTTGTGATTTGCTTCTGTTCAGAACCTTACCGGTCGCTGTGAGCCCATTTGTTGATAACTGAGGTTGGCTGGAATTTTTATGTTGAATTGAAGCAGAAATTTTCGTAATTGGTTAGATTGTTTCAATTGAATGTCAAAGCTGAATTGTAATTCCGTGGCTTCATGTTTAGCGACTTGCATGCCCATTTTTAGGTTGACTGTCGACTGGAATAGTTGGATGTATCTATCTTATCTATCTTCCAATCATTATATCACTCAGTATCAGTCTTGTGTTATCGTTGAAAAAGGTACTTGGTCACAGGAAACAAATATCAACAAAGTGTACAGTGAACAAAAGAACTGGTGCATAAAACGAAGTCCTTGTGGCTAGCTAGCGAAGTGTGAGTGGCTTCAGGCAACTCCGGAAAAACTCCAGTGACTGAGCTGAAACCCAGTAAGGCTGGTAGGGGTGTTCCAGATGCAGATTACACTTGGAAAACTCGTGCTGGTAAGAGAATTCTACGGGTGCTGTTGTAGCTGTTGGCGGAGGCCCCTAGTTTGGTCTCATATATAACACTGCAAGGTTTTAAGTGAATGGATGTCCAGAATTTAAGATCTAAGTTTCTTGACAATTGCTTGGAATATGACGCATGGGGTTTTACACTTCTGCAATATCATTCGCGAACAATTTCCTTTCCGTTTTTATTTAGATTATATTCTTTGTTATTTTGATTTTTTATTTGTAATGTATATATTTTTATCATTCGTTATGACGTCTCGTAGGCGTCAAGGTCAGAAATACCTTCAAAAAAAAATGAGCCTTGCTGCACCAAGTGGATTAAATTTTATACAATATAACAGATTTTTAATGATTGTATTGGTTCAAAATTTGGTATGTCCAAAACAACCTTACATAAATTACACCAATAATTTAAGATTATATCTTAATGTAAACAAGAATTCCACTAATCTCCACAATAAGCGTTGCAGTTCAACGATAACATGTCCTCAAAGCGAAGACTTCAAAAATGACAGCATGCAGAGTCACACCACGTTATAAATCCTCAGGTAATATATTCCATTGGGAATCTTCCTCAGTCCTGAAGGTAATCTTGTCCCGCAGTTCAAGACGACAGGTTACGAAGTCCCTCGACGTCACTAAAATTCGACAGTATATCAGTCCCAAGATTTTTTAAAATCACCACGATTTCTATCTGTCCACAATTGGAATCCTATTTGGATTCCCAGCACTTACGGCTTCAAAGACGACAGTAGAAATAATTAACAGCACTCTGCTCACATTGAATTTGAGAATATAATAAATCCTGGCACTGTGTGGAGCATAAATCTACCATATTGTAGATAAAAACAGCTATAACCATACTGTCTAGCTGATTGCAACTGCTGACCCTCACTCCTTCCAGTGACAGGTATATTAACTACTTGCAGTTAGATTCCCCTTTCTAACATATCATTACATCATCCCATGCATAACATAACCTAGCACTGTCAAATTAGATTTCACAAAAAATACATCAACCTGAATCACATCACTTTCATATATAACTTTAATGGGAAATTCCCTGATTTTACAATGTTTTGATCTTAAAGCAAATTAAAAAGTTGACTCTTTCTCAGTTTAGCATTCTTGGGGAATCTTGCAAAAACAACTAGGATATTCCCCTTCTCTCTTTTATAGGAAACAAAGTCTTTTCCCGTGAGAAATCTTTTGTAAAATAAAATTGAGAAAAGAATATTTTAAAAGTTTAATCCTAAAAATGAGGCTCTATAACATTGTGTTTATTTGTTTTAAGTATGTAATTGTATATGTGTTTATTTTACCTATTTAGTCCTCTTTAATTTGTTTATTCAAATTTTTTATTTTAACGATTTACTTTATTATATTTTAGTGTTGTTTTATTTCTAATTATATTTTATCATTTCGATTTTATGTATACAATAAGTGATCAAAACAAAATTGTGGCATAAAAACACAAATTGTACCCTGACTTGCTTACTCAATGTAACGCATTAGATGTTTCATATCTGCAATATTTTCAACTTCTCTGCTGAAAATGAAGGAATTTGGTGAAGAAATGAGGTAGATTTTCACGGCTGATACATTTTACCTCATCCCAATGGGATTTACACAGTCAAGGTGGGTTTTCAGTTCCAATATTTTGTCTGAATATGATGACAGAAAAATAGATCCGCCACAAAAATCTCTCATATCTACCTCATTTTTTCACCAAATTCCTTCATTTTTTCAGCATAGAAAGTCGATAATATGCAGATTAGGAAAATATCAACTGCGTTACAGTTGAGTAAACAGATTAGGGTCAAATTTTGGGTTTTTTCATGCACAATTTTTTTATTCACTCTGTATGTGTTTATTCATAATTTATTTTGTTTTTAATTTTGTAATTGTATTTGTGTTTATTACTTTGTTTTATTTTACTTATTTAGTCATCTATTTTGTTTAGTGTTAATTATTTAAGTTTATTTTCATTTTAACGATTTATATTATTAATATTTTCGTGTATACGGATTTGGCTTTATTAATTTTTAAAATATTTTTATTCTCCTGTTTGTTTATTTTTATTTTCTTACCATTTTGGCTTTTATTTTTTTATTATTTGTCGTTTTTCTTCATTTTGATTTTGTGCTGATTTTTTTTCTTTATTTCGTTCCATTTGTTATTTTATTCATTTTTATTTGTGTTAATTTCTTTTGTTATGCTTTATGCCATATGTATGACTTTTGTGATGGTCAATGCGAAAAACACTCTCTCTTACACCAAAACAATAAAAAATTCTAAAATACATTAAACAAATAAATACACCCCCCCCCGACCCAAAAAAAAAGGTCAGCCCAAAGTGGAATTCGAACGCAGACCAAGGGTCCTATTATAACGACTCAATCGACACAGTCATTGACGGTAAGGCCGACCAATTTTCAGTCGGCCATTACTGTGTAACGTTTCCGCTAGTGTTACCGCAACGCATTCGGGGTATTTTTCAATGTAACACGTATAGGCCTACTGCCGACTTCGAGGACTTTTTTCAAGCTAAAAAACCGAACCTATCATTGGGGGAAAATGCCACACAAAAGGTAGACTGATGGTCGAACCTTTTTTCGTGTCTCTGGCAACCTGTATCATTTGTTAATTATTTTAAAAAGGTCCATTCCAGGATAACCCCCCCCCCCGCTAACCCGTTCTACCAATCGACGTTTTTTCTGAACGTTCTAAAAACGTTCCTAGTTGGTTCTTTCTTTCTAAAAAAAAGTTTTTGACGTTTTTTGGTGGAAGGGTTTTGGCGTCCATAAAACGTTTTATTGGACCGTTTTTAAAACGTTTTTTATAAAAACAATCAAAAACCTTTTGTAAGAACGTTTTCTAAAACTGTTATGGGAGAACGTACAAAAACATTTGATAATTTGGCTCATTAAACGCTATTAATTAAAGAACAAAAGTAATCGGTACTATATCGGAGGCGTATATTGCAGGAATCTACAATCACATATTACACAGTTCATTTGACAGACACAAATTTACTCCACTTACCTGTTTTGGGAATTGAACCTGGGACCCTTCGCGTAGAAGAAAAACACTTAACCACTACCCAGCTAGACGCTCCTAATATGAAGTGTATTCTCTTTATATAGGCTGGACGTGTAGCAGAAGAGGCGGTTGGATCGTTTTTTTTTCAAAAGTGAGTGACCTCAGACCTATAAGTAACCATTCTTTACCACTGAAATGTATACACCATCTGTGGTGCTACAAATTAAATGCATCTTAATAAACTACAATGCCATGGCCTTAAAATAAACAAAATAGACTATATGAAACGTTTATTGCGGTTTCGTTTTTCTATATGTTGGTTTTTTGAGTATTTTGGGCAAACTTTAATTAGGACATTTGATTACATTTGGTAGGTCAATCCGATCTCTAAACATTGTTACCCCCTACCGTATAAATTTTACATGGGCCGTTTTAAAAACGTTTTTTAAAAAGGTCGTATAGACGAAGATGTAATAGCGAATGAAAACCTTGCCAAAACGTTTTTAAAACGTTTTTACAAGGTCTTATAATACAAAGACGTAATCGACTAATCCAGAACCTAGCAAAACATTTATAGCGCGTTTACAAGCTCTTCTATTCGAGCGAAATCGAAATGGCCCAATCCAGACCTAGCCAAAACGTTTTAAAACGTATTTTATCATCTTGATAGACGAAGATGAATAGATGAGGAACCTTGCCAAAACGTTTTTTAAAACGTTCTTTCAAGGTCTTATAAGACGATGTAAATAGACGAATCTAGAACCAACCAAAACGTTTTAAAAACGTTTGTGGTTTGCTGGGATAAACGTCTTGGTAAAAACGTTGTGGTGTAACGTTGTTTGACTCATAGAACTTGCTTAATTTGGGGCGGCAAAATGTTTAGTCAACTTCGACGTTCTGTAAACGTTTTTTAAACTGTTTATTAAAACGAAGATGTAGCGGACCTAATAAAACGTGTTTATGAGGGCGTTAGTTAAAAGACGAAGAGGTAGCGGACCTAATAAAACTTTTTTTGGAAACGTTTATTAAGCGAAAGACGTAGCCGGACCTAATAAAACATTTTGTGAACGTTCTGACAAGTTTTGGTGTTTGCTGGGTATTACACCGTGTACGTACCCACTTACCTACTCCGTTACAATCGCTCAACCGTCACTAATTTCCTTTTTTGTCAGCAACATTTTTTTTCATACAACTATACGCGATTTGTAAAAAAATCCGCTCTCTTGAAAGCGGGTTTCCGATACATCTTTAAAACAGTGACAGCTGATCTCGTACATACTCACATCCCGTAAACGAACCATACTTTCCATTTAAATAAACAAACAAATTTTACAAAAAACCACTGTTTCTTACACCAAAAAACTTTAACTAAAAAATTACACCGCAAATTTCTAGGGGGTCAAAACACCAGCCTGACAGTACTTTTTACGTACCATTTTTCACCGGCCGAATTGCCCTACATTTACGAAGATCCGCGAACAAAACGGCCCCAAAATGGCCCGGTAAAAGTAATATACTGTCGCTCACGCGACCGATAATAAATGCTTATAGGTATGATCACCGGTTTAACAAAGTAAAATAGAGTTGATGGGTAAGTTTTGTTTGAAGTAAGCATAAAGTGTTCATGCAGAATTCTTTTATCAAGCTGTGGGGTGGAATATTGCAATATTCGCTTTCCAAAACACATTTTCCCATGCAAATTTGATAGAAACTACTTGAAATTTGTAAGTGGTTCACTTTACATGTGTATAGCTTTTTTAATGCTTATAGGTATGATCAACGTTTTTAAAAAGTACTTGATGGGTTAAGTTTTGTTTGAATTAAGCATAAACATAAAGTGTCATGAATCATATATCAAACTGTCTGGGGGTGGGCTCGCGGAAGCGCGGAATCCTTGCGATGTTCGCTTTCCAAAACACATTTTCCCGTGCAAATTTAATGCTTTTAGGTATGGGTTTTAAAAAGTAAAATATAGTTGATGGTTATATTTGTTACCTGGCAAATTTGATGGTAACAACATTTTTTTTATTTTATAATGAATGACCAACCGTTTTGCAAGCAAAATCAAATTGTTTTAGTTTTTGCCTGTAATGGGCCGGGGGCGGGCGAAACTTAGGAGTATTCATTTTCGAGCCTATTTTCTACTTAATAGTTGATAGACCCAATTTAAATTGCAAGTTAATTATAAAAATAGTAATATAGGCCAACTTTGAGTAACAGCCTAAAAAAATAAACTTAACTGATATGATGTAAGGCTATTTTTTTAATGAAGCACATGAAGTTGGTGCCGTTTCATGCATGCGTAAAGGTAACTATAGTAGATTCAACCCACGTGTCATCACCGGACGAAAAGTGTTACATCACAGGGGGGAAGAAGCGTGTCGAGTATTGGTGGCTCGTAGAATGGGAGAGGAGGCAGAATATTTGGCCCGATTCACCTGTTTCATGAACGAACTAAGATAATCTGGCCTTTCATGTTATAGAGAGTGCAATTTGTATTATGTTCTTTCCTATATACAGCACGGGCGCTCAAACATTCAACTCACCTGTTACATTGAATACCATTGAAGAAAATGCGATCAGTAGAATGTATTGAGAGTGTTAATGTTGCTATAATGTATTTACGTTGACCTGAATTATTTCATTAAGCTCAGAATTGATTGTCTCTGCTATCGGGCTACATGGTTTTCAATACATTAGCTGGGAGTTTTTACTTTTCATTCACTGCACATCCCCTCCTTCACTACTATCCGCTTCGGAAAAATACTAGAGGTGACACGATGGGTTGAATCTACTAGAGTACAAGATTGGTCGAAAGGTTCAATGACAAATTTCTCGTCATTTCTCAAACCAGGAGAAGCCCTACACTTTAATTAGGTCTGTGATTACTTTTGAAAAAATTCGGGAAGATTTGCAAATTTTATGGGTTATATAGAGCAATTTCCAATGTAAGTAACGGGGTAATTTTTTTCTGTGTTTCCACAGGGCAAGTTTTTTTTAACCCTCTTATAAGGGCCATAGTGCACGGACCCATAGACTACAAAGGAATAAAGCGTGAAACTAATGTTGCGTGAAGAGTCAACTGATCGAGTGTCCTATTCTTCACCGTTGTAGGTGGACGAGTCCGGAGGACCATATCTCATGCCACACTTGTTTAAAAGGAGATATAGTCCGCCCGGAGTCATAGTCCGGACTCCATAGACAACAACGGGTTAAGGCGTGGGCAGAAACCGCCAAATCGATGAGGGGAGCTGAGAGCGCAAACCGGGGGATAATTCAGGGTCAATAGTGTGATTTTTCATCTTTTTTTTGGCACGCATGTTTCTCTCTATTTGCTTTCTCTGCTTTTAAACCGATTATTAAATCTTCTTTTTGTCTTCTCTGTACTTTAAGGTTGCAATAATCATTCGTTCGTGATCGCGCCCATCATCTACCTATCGCACTCCAGTATCTGCTCCATGATTGCAACACACACGACAACGATTTTAGAAGTTTGGATTCTTTATTGTTGACCAGGTTAAATTGTAGGATATTGTTCTCATTTGTGATATTACAGACACATATTACAATGTATCTTCTCTTTCCCTGTTTACAGGTCTGGTGGATTTACCGTCAAAGCCAACCGTCATAAATAGGGAGTACAGTGATATAGGAGGTAATCTACCGGTGAGGCGTCATTTAAGTTTACTCTGTATTAAAACAACACTTAAATTGTAACTGCTTCCAAAGAGAAACACGTTTTTTCACCACCAAAGCTGCTCAAAATGATTGAGGCGTGGACAGGGGTGGAAACTGATACCAAATGCCTATAGACGATTTTGAAATAATTAGCGCCAACAAGAGATAATTCCCCAAAGCACAAATTCCATGCGGTATGACGTATTGACGTATGGTTAGAACAGGGGTGTCCAACCTACGGCCCGCGGGCCATTTGCGCACCGGCTAAGAGCTCTCATGCGGACCGCGAGGTATTACTCCCAGAAAATTATAAAATGAATAAATTTTAAATCATAGATTTTGTAAAAAAAAAGATGTTATTTGAATTAGTTCAATTTCCTCCATCTGACACCAATTTTTTTTAAATTGTGGGAAAATTAGTCATTTGTGTTAAAATTTGACCCAAAATCTACATCTCTGATATTGCTAGGGCTCTCTTTGGCAAATAGTGGTAGATATATATTTATGGGTATACTTCCAGCTGTTGTAGGCACTTCATAAACCAAACTTGGGAGCCCCGATTACTTGTTGCGGCCCGCAGTAGGTGTGGATTCAACCAATGGGGCCCCTGTGTCATAAAGGTTGGACACCCCTGGGTGTTAGAACGTCTAGGTTAAGCCAGATTAGAAATTATATCCTTCAAGCTTTGGATGCTAATAAGGTTGTCTAACTTGCACTGGCTTAGGAAGATTTTCGGGATTGGGGGGCACCGCGACGCACATAGGAAAGGGGGGGGGGGAAATTTCCCCCATTTTTCTCCTAGTTTGTACTACCTGTGGCTTATAGTTTTTGGAATTATGGGGTAAAACTGTAAAAATGGTGAAAAAGTCAATTTTGGCTTGTACAGGGGTCAAAAATTAAATGTTGCTCCAATTTCTGTAAAACGTGGTTCACGTTGTTGGTTCAGCTCATAGAATGAAATATAGGAATAGTTTTGACTATCTTAAGTGTTTGGTTATTAACAAAATGGCGAATAAAGTCAACAGCTATTGGCAGCTATTGGATTCTATTGACCTGTGACATATTTTGTTGGATAACGTGAAACCTTAGCATAACAGATAAGGCAAACTATTCCTCATTTCAATCCCTAGAGCTAGGGAAACAATTTGCACCACATATTACCTGAATCAAAGCAACTTTTAACTTTTGACCCATGTACACACCAAAAATTCACTTTTTCACCATTTTTACAGTTTTTAACCCATAACTCCGAAACTATAAGCCATAGATAGTGTGAACTATACCTTTTTGGAATCCTTGTAACCAGACAAACATCATGGTGTACTTTTCAATATAATCGAAACATTTTAAAATTTTGATTCCTTTATAACCTTGAAACTCAACCTGGGGTCCATTAAGGGGGTTGGTAAGTGCTTCCATCAATATGCCTAAAGTACTTGTGTGCAAAAATTCACAATTTTATCCGGAAGCGCACACTCTTTCACTACAGTCCCCTGCTACAGTACCAGTACCGCTTTAAGGTTTGAAAGAACTCACGACCTACTTCATCTGTAGTTGAAACATGCCAAATTTGACTTGTTCTTAGTTATTTTATTTTTCATTGGACGGATTGGACGGATTTTGCCATATCTTTTTTTCTAGATGAGCTTGGGTATATTGTAGGAGGGCACAGGAACCTACTAACCATGTATTTCATTCCCCTAGGGTCCCTCTCCCCGGGTCTGACAGGGGTGGGGAAATTTCAAAAAGGTCAACATTTCACAAAAAAGGTCACCATTTTGCCATATCTTTTTTTTTTCTAGATGAGCTAGAGTAGCCAAACTTGGGTATATTGTAGGAGGGCACAAACCCCTACTAACCATGTAATTCATTCCCCAGGGTCCTCCCCTGGGTTTGACAGGGGTGGGGAAATGTCAAAAAAGGTCAACATTTCACAAAAAAGGTCAACATTTTGCCATATCTTTTTTTCTAGATAGCTAGAGTAGCCAAACTTAGGTATATTGTAGAAGGGAAAAGCCCCTACTAACCACGTCATTCATTCCCCAGGGTCTTCCCTGGGTCTGACGAGGGGTGGGCAAATGTCAAAAAAGGTCACCATTTTGCCATATCTTTTTTTCTAGATGAGCTAGAGTAGCCAAACTTCAGTATATTGTAGGAGGGCACATACATGTTTAGGTGCAGATGCATATAGGATCAGGTCCATGCAACAGTCCACTTAGTCTGACTGTATTGGAGGTACTTGAAGCTCACTTATGAACTATGCATGTATACAATGTACACCCATATTATTCAACACCATAGAGCTGCACATTATACCCTTGGGGGAAAAGCACTCCGTCCATACCGCCATCGACAGGAAATTATTTCCTAAGGAATGATAGTCCGCCTACCTTTAGAGATGGACAATGATTCCTGAGGATTGATTGTCCACTGCGGACTTACTTGAAGGACTAACATTTCTTTAAATCATAGTCCGGTGGACTATAGTTCCTACCTGTGCACATCCCCCGGACTATGAGCCATAGTCTGGAGACACTATCACCTGCCACACTGGTTCAACTGCCAATACTGAAACCCTAAAGTGGTCAAGATTAATCTTCTAATATTATCTGAAATATCTCGTCTACTCTCTGCAGGCAAATAATCTTACGTTTAACAGAGCCATGTTGATGAATGTGGGATTCCTGGAGGCGTTAAATTTTACCAAATGGGACTGTTTCATATTTCATGATGTCGACCATATTCCAATAGATGATAGCAACTACTATGGTTGCAGCGGAATGCCCAGACATTATATCAGTGGGTCTGATGTATGGAATTATAAGTAAGATTTATACTTGGGGTTTTCTAAGCTTTACTCGCTATTTATTTGCTAGTTTTTGCGCGCTTTTTAAAGCCGCTTCTAAGAACACATTATATTAGGGGCCATTTTTTATGTGTTCCGGTGGGATTTGAATGTTTATTTTCCGTTCTCTACGGGAGATTGTTAATTATGATATGATTAAACAAATACAGTTGGGACAACAAGTATCTCGGAATTTTTTTTCGATCAGTATTGTCCGATAATTTTGAAAGTTTCAACATATACATTTTGTTGCCAAGGTCTTGCTCTTTCTGTAACACCTTGCTTGTAAAAGAGCGTGCAAAATGGTTGAGATAGAACGCCTGGATCTAGGGGGATGGCCCGATTTAAGGATATGAAGTTTTCATCTTGATAGATTGGCCTTCACCCAAAAACCCCACCTGTAAAGTTTCGCGCCGATATTTCAATGGGTTTTCATGTGAGAGCAGAAAACGTGATTTCGTAAGCCCCATAGAGTACTGTGTAAAATTAATATTGGTCGACCAAATTGGGGTACATTTTCGCTCATTACTTCCAAACCAAACATCCTTTGGCCCTAAGATTTCACAGGGTAAATGAGAAAAATAGTAGCTTTCTTCTGATACCAAAATGTTGACCACTTCCGGTAAATTCCGGGCTTCTGGGGACGAGGCTATTAGGGATCGGGCCATGGACCTTTAACCTCCAGTAAAGCGGGTTCCGGCGTCACACTAGAGGACTCTTGTACCTTGAGTGATGAGTGTATGTAACAGACCAAGGATGACCCCCTACTTTTATGTTCAAGGTCTGCAAATTTTTACGTGTTCAGGATTGATTCCAATGACACACGGGACCAAGAGCTTTAAATGACCCTTCGAACCATGAGGCGCCGGGGGCACCCATTACATCCCCAACAACATCACGTCCGAGGTCGCCATTTTGAAATCCTGATGATATTAAACAGCTCCAAACCGATCTCACTATTTGGCAACAAACATGGCAAATGCATTTTAACGTGGACCAGTGTTTTGTATTAAAATTTTCTCATGCCAGAACCCCTTCTCATCAATATAAATTAAATTAGGAAACATAAAATATTAACATAACATTAAAAGAAATACAGTCAAATTTGTAGTCGAGTATAATTTTATTACATGACCTGCAATGGAACGAGCAGGTGAATTCTGCTATCTCTTTCCAAAGCCAACAAAGTCCTTGGCGTTATTCGACGGAACCTTCATTCTTTTCCAACTGACTTGAAAGCTACTGCCTACAAGTCTCCGGTTCGCCCGCATTGAAGTACTCAGGGATAGTATGGGATCCACATACTTCTGATCTTGATCTTGAAACTGGAGGTTTGCATGTAGGAATTATAGTTCCTCGAGCAGTGTTATAAAAATGTTAAAACAACTTGAATGGGATTGTCTACATCTGAGAAGGAAAGCAGCATGCCTCACCATGATGCACATGATCGTTTAGGATCAGGTCGCCATACCAGCGTCGAAGTTTTTGCAACCAGCCACACGCCTTTCCAGACACGTAAATAGTAAAGCATTTCAACGTTACCAGCCTAAAAAGGACTGCTTATCACTTTTTCCACATACTATACCTGAATGGAACAAACTACCTGACCGCCTCATTAATATTAAGTTTTCAAAAGCCAAGTAACAGCTCATATAAAGAACCACCTCTCGCGAATAGTTTCTACATCTGCGCACTCACCACCCTTTGCGTTTTGCCTCAACTTGAAGGTGTTACAATTTTTGGAATTTTCAATGGCATTGCAGTGTACTGCGACACGAACACGCTGACCACAATCAATATTGCAAGTAGGCTTTCTCGCTCATTCAGTCGGAAACCATCTTTGTATAAAATCAATACACACGTATCATTGTGTTGTACCACACAGTGATCATTGAGAAATCAAAAAAACTGCAACTTTTAGTTTTCTATCTCAGCCATTTTTGCACGTTTATTTTACAAGTGAGGTGTTAAATGATACAGCAAGACCTAGGCAAAAAAATATATATATTCCTAAAACTTTCAGAATTATCTGACTTTGGCACAATACTGATCGATAAACATGACGAGATACTTTTTGTGCCAACTGTATTTTCAAGAGCCATCAAAAACTCTTATTAAATATTATTTTGCTTCCGATCCAGGATGGCAGCCAAAACCTCTCCAAAAGATCAACCAAAATGGCAAAGTTGTGAATAAATGCACACATCTTGACTAGATATTAGTATAATAATGCTTTAAGTTCAAGATGTCAGCCAATATGGCTGTCTTCAACTTATCTACAAATGTACAAATTACCATCTGTATATATTTAGTTATATTATCAAGAAATTATGATAAAAGTACAATGTATAAATTAATTATGACTTTGGCAATTAGAAACTCATATCTGGTTTGTTAACATGCTTATAATGAAAAATGATACGCCTTCCGTTTAGGTTCTTTAGCACAGTGCTCTTGCCAACTGAGCTATCAAGCCAGGGTTGGTAAAGGAGCGATAAATATTATTTATAGGTGTTAGATCCGAAAGGTGTCCCTCGCTTTCCTAGCGGACAGCATAGCGGACAGAATTGTGTGTGTGTGTGTGTGCGTGTGTGTGCGTGTGCGCGCGCGCGCGCGCGCGCGCGCGCGTGTGTGTGTGTGTGTGTGCGTGTGTGTGTGTTTGTGTGCGTGCGCGCGCTCTCGCACTCGCTGAGAGTCACCAATTAACCACGCTGCTATTTAATTTGTAGAATACCCTATGACACATTATTCGGGGGAGTAACCGGCTTTACAAGAGGACAGCTATTTGAGATAAATGGCTTCCCGAATGTCTATTGGGGTTGGGGTGGCGAAGATGACGAGCTCTACAAGCGCACAAAAGAGGCTGGATTCCCCATTTCACGCCCAAGTAACAAAATTGGACGGTACAATGTCATCAGACATCATCACCATAGTGCTCCAAAGTTAAAAGAAAGGTGAGAGCTGAAGATTATTTTCAATCAAATGTCCTGCTCTGTAAAAATTACGCCTTAGCAATAGTGTCTGGAGTTTAGACATGTCTTCATAAATGAAAAACAAAAAAGAAATTTAATCAAGTGTCTTGTCAGGAGACACAACTCTGATTCTATTCAAGTAATCTTACACAAAGACATGTCTCCATGTAAGATTGCTTGCATAGATACGACATGTCTATTGAAGCCAATTTTAAGACACGTAGTTAGACATGACATGCTAGAAGACTTGTCTTAATTATATATATGTGTCTTCTGTTATTGAAACATGTCAAGATACATGTATGTCTTCAAAAATGGTCCAAACGATGTTACAGCGTGGGATGAACCCCCTATGCATGCAACTTTTTAAACAATGCATGTGGTGACGGTGAATTTCTAGGGGTCTTAATGGAAACAAAAAAAAAGCAAATGTTCTTAATATACCTACCCCTAATAACACCACTGTTGAGACTCTATGGGTAAAAAATCTCCCTCCCTGAGACCCGCCCCATCCTTACATGCATTGTTTATGCTCCTAGCATCTCCAACCATTTTTGTTCGAGGATTTCGGGTCAGTACTAGACGAGGTCAATACCATCAGTGTCTCGTCCCGTACTCCAGGTGAAATAACCTGCCTCGGTGATTTCAACTCTGACAAACTCAAGCCAACATGTTGGGAAAGGAAGAAAATATCATCTATAATGAACACCCTTCATATGACCCAAATAATTTCCAAACCTACGCGTATGACTCAAATTAGTAAAACTTGTATTGACCACATCTGGACCTCTCGTCCTGAACTTCACACAAATTGGTGAGTGATTACAATTCCATTCAGTGATTCAACAAAAATTTCCTCACTCTCAATGTTAAAAAGACGAAGAGTATGCTTTTGTGCAATAGTCAAAAAATGACTCGTATAGGGACACCGATCTGAAGGTATATAAATAATTCATTAATTGATAATGTAGATAAATTTAAATACTTGGGTGTATGGCTGGACCCAGCCCGGACCTGCAATGAACACATCGACAAAATTCCCAAAACTGTTTCTAAACGTAACGGTCTTCTGTGCAGACAAATTTTACCTCAAAAACCTAAACCTTCTGTATAAGACACTTGTCTTGCCCCACCTGGATTATTGTGATACTCTGTGGGGGAATGCCGGTAAGACCCAACTTAAGATCTTAGATAGGTTGCAGAATACTGTTGGCAAGGTATCCCACTGAAATCCTGCTTAACACCTTAAGGTGGGGTAAACTTGAAAATCGCCGTAACCTTCATTTAAACACTTTGGTTTACAAGAGCCTTAGCAACTCCTCTCATTTCTTCTGTGCAATATTTTCTCGACAGTTAGTAACACCCATGGCCACAAAAATCATTTTGCCTCTAATGGTAATCTTATCCCTCCAACAAACCGTAGTGTTTCTGCCAAAAGAAAGTTCTCATCCAGTGGTGCTATCTCTTTTAATCTTCTCCCCACCAGTGCAAAAAAAAAACCTGCCCTCAAAAGTGCATTGTTTTAAACATGCGTGTAAGTCGTTTAAAAGCCATTTTTGAAGTGCAATATAATATTTTTAACGTGGTTGTGTGTGCATGAGTGCGTGCTCGGGCGCGCGAGTGTGGGTAAAGAATAAAGATTTTACTATCAAAAGCATAAACCTTATTCTCCACAGGTTACTCTTCTCAACAATTTCAAGACAAGGTTAGCCACAGATGGTCTAAGCAACTTGAAGTATACCAAACCAACAATCACTCTGACAGCTCTGTACACCAATATCTCAGTTGACATCCAAAAACTTCGTGTAACATATCCTGTTCCTGCTAAGACAATGAAAAAAACCTAGGGCAAGTCTGTTGAAGTATAGGGCAAGGACACAGATACAGGCTATCGCAAAAACAATACAAAATAAAGGTTCAAAAGAAAAGCAGAATTTGAGAATAGGCAGCGTTTTTATTTTTGTTTTTTTTTTTTTGTTTTTGTTTTTTTTTTTTCTGGATTTAAAAAGAAATATATTTGGAATTACTGTCTTTTTTCGCTGCCTATTCTGCCCATTCTGCCAAAAAAAGTTTATTATAGATCCAATAATCCTAGGCAAAGCGGCTAACATTTTATCAGCTATTTTAACACTTAACTGCATAAGGGGTTTGCACTTCCGTTAGTGCTCCTAGGGACCCATTCATTATATAACCACTTTCCCAAAGGAATTTTAAGATGAAATCCACCACATGTTAGAAGGATTCAAAGACATCAACAATAAAGAAATAAAAACTGAAATAAAATTGATCTGTAAGAAAATTAGGGGCAAAACATTGATTTTAATTTAGCGTCAAAATGTGCGAAAAAGATACTGATTCGTTTCTGCGTTTTCTACGGCACTGATTCACCAAGACTTCTGCTGATTGCTTTAATTGGTGAAGAATGAACTATATTTACCATATTAAGCACAAACATAAATGTCTCATGCCATTTTATATTTTTTAGGTTTACTCTTATAATTTACCTTAGGTTCCTACAGTAAACCGCTATATGATGTATATAAAATATTATGACACCAATGGCGTACTATACTTTCCAAGAATTTTTTGATTAATTATTTACTTTGTTTGTGTCACTAGGTGTATGCATTATGAAAATCAGAATCACAGTAACTCTATTAAGATTTTTTATTTTTGTCATGGGCACTTCCGTTAGTGCATAAGGGAGGCTCCTAGGGACCCATGCTAATTAACGCAAAAACGACGCGGTGGATTTGATTTTTTTTTTTTTTTGCACCAATGCAAGCGCAACTAAAAGTTAGACAAATACAAAAAATATAAACCAAATATGTTGCAGCGTTAAAAAACGCCGGCCGAAAAACAAAAAATGGGTCCCTAGGAGCCCCCCCCCCATGCAGTTAAATGTTAATTACAGATTTACTATTTTTTAGCATTTGTTTATCCACGAGTCTGCGGTTTGGGTGGAGTTGATCTCGGTGTATAAGTAATTATAGTCCGCCGTAATCATAGGCGGGCTACAACGGTAAAGAATAGGGCACTCGATTCAGTTGACTCTTCACACAACATTAGTTTCAACATTCAATTTCGTTGTTTTTAATGCTTTTTATTTGAATTTATGTTTTGTTGATTGCGTTGGCCATCAGTGAGTGCTGTTTAAATGGTATATGTGTTAGTGTGTGAGAAGTGAGTGTGTGGATGTGGTTGGTGGTTATGGGTGAGAGTGATGTTTATGTTTTTTGCAATAATTTTTAATGTAAAGATTTTGCTTTTTAATGATATGACTTATATAGATATAGTTTTTACTATAATGATTTTATATTTTTGTATAATATTGTAATATTGTTCCAATTTAGATTTTATACGTGCTGAAATGACAATTTTTAATAAACCTTTTAATGAAATGAAATGGTATGAATAATTGGTGGTTTAAAAGAAAGAATTAAAAGCGATGAAATTTAATTTTCGAAAAAGCGTGGTCTCTGAAGTTATATAAATTTTAAAGCATCCAAAAATCATTAATTGAATTTTTTTGTGCTACAAAAAATATGTGTACGTAGTACTCTATTTTAAGAAAGCGAAGACCACGGAAAATGTATAACCTTACATACTATAGCATCACGGAATTGAATTCTCATATGCTTTAACATGGGCCTGATTTTCATCGATTTGAACTGCAGACGTGTGCAGGGAATGTAGACAATAGCGAGGTTAAGCAGGCATTTAAGACACTCGAAACTATTCCTTATTTTAATCCTAATGACCCCTGTACAACTGAAAATAACCCTTTTTATTGATTTACAAGTACAAACTAATAGATTTTTGGAATCCTTATGGTTAGACAAATAACCTGATATAGTTTTCAACATGACTGGGTCAATTTAAAAATTTGACCCCTGAATAATCTTTGTCCAGACCCCTCCTTAATAGGCCGGAGTAGGATACACCGACTGCCCCGAAGGAAACTAGGGCAACAACACAATGTTATTGTTTGCGAACATGAACTTCGATCCGCCCATACCCCATAACTTGCGCGCGCGCATGTGTAAAAGGGTGCTTTGGGTGCTTTGATATGGGTCGGTCATGGGTGTTCCCATGACCTATCCTCGTTCGTTATTAATACAAAAAAATCAGAAATAACCCTCCCAGTGGAGTTGATTCTTCAACTCCAACGGTTTTGGAATAAGAAAATATTCCTTGACAAAAATTCAGAATTTTTCGTCAAGATTTCGCTTTTACATGTTAAACCAATGGCGACGTCCGAAATTGGGATTTCTTGGCCGCCCTCCCCTGGGGACACACATAGGCAAACTATAAAAACCAAACTTAAAGGCGACTGAGAGATTTTCAGAAGGAAAAAGGGCAACAAACCCAATTTTGTTTCGAACCCTGGTTTTTTTTTGCATATTTGGAATGCTTTCCAATGTATTAGATCACACCTGAAGTGAATAAGCCGAACACGCCGTATTTATGTAATAAGATGATGATGTAGTACTTTCTGTCGTGCACGACAGAAAGTCAAAGCACGGAGTTCGATGGGGAAAATTACGATAGTCAGGCAAGTTCAAAACAAGGTTTGCGGTTTTCTTTGTACTTGTTTGTCCAATAAACCTCGAAACGTTTTTGGTTTTTTGGTTAGGTGTTCTACAATCGATCCCGTGCATTATTTGAGAGAAAGTCGTATCCTCAAAAAAACTCACTTTAACCGAATTAGGAAGACAAATAGACAAATCGTGGAATCTTTATTCACATATACTCAAACTGATGTAATAACCTAAAGAACCACCGGGTCATAATTCCAGCAAATGTGGAATATTAATTTTAATATTGGCGAAATTTTACGAGTGAATTCACACACCTGTATTAAATATGCCGGGAACAACAATAGCAACAATTCAATACATGTGATTGACCCCCATAGCAGAGAAACTGGCGACGTGACACGGTGGGTTCCATTGGCGTAATCGATAGTATGTGTATTGGAACGCGAAATAGCCTCGGCAGTTGTCTCTGCCGTAAAGCAATTATTGGCACTTTTTTGAAGAGCGCCCAATGTCAAAATTGCTTTTTGCACAGTTTAGCTGGGTAATGGTTGGAAAATATACCTGCGAACGAGAATGCTACAAAATGCGTATTTATCACAAAATAAGTGATTTTGTAATAGAATTGGGATCCCAGATTGACTTAACGGAAGAGCTAGAAATGCTAAGCTTATATGTCCGTCAATGATGAAATGTGCACTCGAGAAAATACCTCGCACTTGACTTGCCCGACTATTAAAACAACGAATGGATGAACGTAGACACTTACAATGCGCTATTTCCCGACTATCTTTGGAATGCCGTTTTCAGCAGCGTTGAATTATTATCGGGGATCCCGATAATAATATTCTAGTACAAAATTCCTTCGTTTGTGACACACAGACATTTTCGAGCTTAACCATTACACATGTATAGTTTACTAGCCAGTTACCAAGGCAACCGTGTAATAATCCCCAAATTTTTGAAAAATTGGGGCGCTCTTCAAAAAAATGTGCTAATATTGCTTTAATTCAACGCATCATAGAAGAAAAGTAGTATCCACATCAAACCCATGATATACTAAGAGTACAACACATCGCAACCAACCGCATCCATATTGGATAATATAGGCACTTGAATATAAATTAAAGACCGTGCTTTGGCAGCTGACGCGTTGAACTACAAGGGAAACCTATAAGATTGTTGATTTAACCGTACCTCGCCGTGCGCTTGAGAGACAAAATACTAGACCTATATACACAAGTATCCATGAAGACCCCAGTCCTGCAAGCATGACCGAGTGCCGTATCTTTTATTAACCTGACATTTTACTGGCCCTCAAGTCATGCAGAAATCAATTCCCGACCAAAAAGAGCACCCCCCCCAAATGTAAAACATTTTTGCTGACTTATTGACATTCGGGGTCTAGGAGGATCATATTACAAAGGTTACTTACTTTGGGCGTAAGACATCGGTAGAACACCCTTACACTGTTTTAATTAGTTCTCAGGAAAAATATAAACTTCACAAGAGCAAATTTGATGCACTTTTTCAAGGACACAATAATTTCACTTCCACAGACTAAGTCCAAAACGGATTACCAAGTGACATGACACATGTGAAAGGTCATACACGTTGATCGATTTGTAAACATACACAGGCGGGTGAAATTGTGTACAAGCCCATAAGACGATTTTGTAGTTGATAGCGCCGGCTCGAGTTTTTTCGATGCGAGTCCTAATTCATGCAGTATGACGTATTGACGAAGCGTGAATAACACAGCGCCATGGGGGTGTTACGACCGCTATCAATGAGATACTGATTTCATACAGTATGCCTCTACTCTCTTTTTTCAGGCCTTTCACGATTTATTTGGTACCTGCTTCAACTGACCTCGTGCTGACACGACCGGAATAGCTGTTTTAACGTACTCCACACAAAATCAAATCCAATTAAAGTTTGGACGGAGAAACTGCCACTTGAAAATCCGATAATTTTTTTCAACATAATCCTCGGAAGCGGGAAAAAACAAAATGTGTGCAATCTTGTTGCGACATTTCTCAGTCATGTAGTAACACTCATAACTGGTGCCAATTACTGGGAAAGTCACAATCACTGTGTATTTGAAGTGCTCGTACCATGAGTACACAAGTGATTTTTTATTTGTACGCTCGCCTGAATAGCATTTGGTCGTCACTAAGGTCCAGTCCAATGTTAGTCAGCCATATAATGTTATGTAGAGACCTCGATTACGATTATAGGAACTTGGAATCCACAGAATGTGCGTGATACGTACGTAAAACAGTTGCGGGTAAGTTAATTTGCTATAAACTTGAGAGCTCTATCTTCCGTCACAAAACTAAGGGGATCCGACAATCAGTTTCCAAGACATCTACAACTGGCCCCCGCTTTATGTTATTTTCATTGAGTTTTACTGAACCCCCAGAGATAGATGGAAATTGAAGTATCACTATATTACAATTGCCAGTCAGACATACTTTGCAAATAATGCCTATGGTCCTCAACCAACACCACCGGACAAAGACAAAGGCCCTACCTGGTTTTCTGTACAATTATCGGGCATAGGAGCCGCGGAATGTCCAAACACACCAACTTCCCATCCTCAAACGTCTCGTCTCAGCATTCAAAGTCCGGTGAGAACACTCGGAACAATTTACTTTCCCACATAATGTGGATGAACATTCAAACCTGCATGTTACAGAAGCACTGCTCTTGAACCGCAAAAAGGTTATTGATCATTGTCTCCATCATGACAGTGAACGATCTCCTGAGCTGTTAAAAAAGTCAAGACTCTTTTAAATGTAGAAGAAAATTCAGAGAAGACATTGACGCACGAAAACTCGCAATCTTCAGATAAATCGCATGACGAAATACTCCTAAACCAAGTTGTTGTCCTCAGAGGGGGGCACTACATATGAAATGATATGGGTGTAATGCTCGCGCTTCCAACCGGGCACTTTGGTGACACTGAGAAGACTGGATAAAATAGGGGTGTATTTGGTGAGAGACGCCAATTGTCCCCAAAATAGGAGTCTCTGAGTGAACAAATTTGCAAAATTTCCCAAACTTGGGTCTTTTGGGTGATATTTTTTTTGCCAAATTTTCTAAAAAATAAGAGTCTTTGGTGAAAATTTTCAAAGTCTCACCCAAAATAGAGATCTTTGGATGACAGTGGTAAAACATTTTTAAAACATATGGGGTCTTTGGGTGAATTTTTTTCACAAAATAGGGTGCTTTGGGTGTAATCGATGCTAAAAAAGGGGGTACTCATACAAGTCAATGTTGACATCGAAAAACTTCGGAATGGTCAATCCCCAAGAGCCCCCCCAAAAAAAAATCAAACAGGAAGGATATATTTAACTTTCTCTTCTGTATGCCCCTAACATGTCTGCCAAACGCGAAGAAATTACGCCTGAAAAAAAAATCGCAAACGCGACAAGAAAGACGCAACTGAGGATAGAAATATCTTACCCAGTGCATCTGAAAATCAAGGATTAAAACCACCTTCTAGAATATCTACTCGACAAAATATAGATAAACCATGTTGAAACTTATATTTGTATATACTTTTATTCTGTGCAATATAATAAATGAATTATGTCATTTTTTATATTTTTATAACTTTAAATGTTTGCGGCTTGCGCAATGCAAAAAAACCCATAAATCTACTTTTCACTGGATGAAAAAAACGTAATGCAGATATTGTTTTTTTTTCCAAGAGGTACATTGTAATGATAACGATCTCGCTGACTGGGAAAAAGAATGGGGTGGTACCCTTTTGGCTAGTCATGGAACAAATCAAAGTGGTGGAGTTACCACTGCTATTAGAAAAAAATGTTGATTTTTAATATGATAAAATAATTAATGATGACCAAGGTAGACTATTGGGTGTTAAAGTTAGTGTTAATAATCAGTTATTTTTTTTCTTTGGAATGTTTATGCAACAAACGAAATAAATGATTGCAAAAACTTCCTAAAAAGTTCTTACTCTGAATAATCTCTGTATCTCGGAATAAACTCAATATCGACTACAAATTTGTAGCCAAGGCTCTTGCCAACAGGGTACAAAAAGTTATTAAGTCCTTAATAAAAAAAAATGATCGAAATGTTTTTGTTAAAAGACGTAGTATTCATGACAATATTCGTTTGATTGAAGACGTTTTAAGATACGTTGATGAAAATAACCAACCACAATCATCGAAAAAAATATTTGGAACACTTGATGCAACATATTGCAACCATTCCCATTTTCACAAATGAGATCGAATTTGGGTAAGTCATTGTTCTTTAGAAAGCAGAGGTCTTCCCTTTTACCAAATTCTTCCCCACTCCCCATCAATCAATGTTGGGGGGGCTGGCCAAGCTGTTGACAACAATGACTCGGATCAACATTGAATTGGGGGAGAGGGGGGTCACCTTTTCCTAAATCGGTCAAAGTGATCCAACATTTTTTCGAGGATTGCAGGTATAATGCTATTTATTGATTTTGAAAAAAAAACATTTATCACTCTTTCTTAAGCTTATTCTATATGGTCTCAAAAATAAAATGTTGGCGATTCTTTTATTAAATGAATTTCGACTCTCTTAAAAACTACATGTAATTGTATAATAAACAATGGTCATATTTCTATTTTTTCAATGTAGAGCGCGGGGTAAGACAGGGATGTCCAATAGCCTCTCAACTCTTCGTTTTAAGTATTGAGCTATTTTCTTGTAAAGTCCGTCAATTTATTTTTATATACAAGGAAATTCTCTTCCATTACATATTTAGGAGAGAAACGATATTTGTGAGTAATTCCGATTCACTAATCTATACATTGAATATTTTAGATAATTTTGCCTCCTTAAGTGGTTTGCACTTGAACCAAACAAAACGTGATGCCATTTGGATAGGTTCCCTCAAAATAACTCCTTCAAAATTGGCAATGTCAACTGGAAATTTGCTCCAAATAATACAATCAAAATCCTTGGTACTACCTTTAGCCCAAATATTCAACTTGAAAAAATCACTTGCAATTTGGGACTCGTTCGTTCGTGCGTGCAAGTCCAAAAATCACAGTGGAAGATCCGTCTTTAACCAGCTGATAGTTTCATCATCCAGGTTGATCAGGCCTGGAATTCCTCTTGTGGACTTGTATACCTCACAGTCATGTATGATGTGGCTAATGGTTTGTGAAAGTTTGGTGAAAGTTCAACTCCAATCCCGTGAAGGAAGTTCCTTGTGCGACCAACGCCCGTTTCTTGGGCTGTTTATGTTGACCCATCTTTCCTATCAAGTGTCACAGCCTTGGCTTCCTAGATGGGCTGTCCACAAACTGCTTTAGGTTCAAAGTAAGTTGACCATTGCCAGAACCATCTGTCATGATCCAGGATGATCGATAGTGATACTGTGACTGCAGTGTCATGGATTGGTAGCAAAGTGATTCCGTGGAATTCCTGATCCTCAAGGTGTTTGTGGAGGATTGGGCTACCAGGTTTCAATCAATTTCTTTGCGAGCTTGATCGTCTGAAGTCTCCTAAGGTTTTGCGTATCTATGGCCAGACAGGATTGGAATATATTCTAACGCTTCGCCAAAAGGCCAACCACTAACAATTCTCATTGCATCATTCAGAACCACATCAATCTTGTGTGAATGTACCCTGTGACTCCATACTGGTTCAGCGTATTCATCAGTTGAGTATTCCAAGGCACCAGTTGATTTATGTAAGGTGTCAAAGCATGCACCCCATCCAGTTCTGCAAGCCTTCTGAGGAGGTTGTCACGAGACTGCGTCTTGGCAGCGGCTGCCTTGGTGTGTTGATTGAAGTAAGGCTGCGGTCCATTGTGACGCCAAGGTACTTCGGTGTTGGGCCGTGTCACAGTTTATCTCCATCTAGAATGATTTGTTCGTTCTTCTTTTTGTGCATCGATTTGGCAAGGTGGAAAACAGAGCTGACGGTCTTGGGTTTGCTGATTTTCACGTGCCCTCGGTGGAAGAATTGGCTACAGTGATTAGGGGCTTCTGGCAACCTGTTTCCTAAGGACTCAAAGGAGTCAGCAGCAATTCCAAGTCGTGTCGTCTGCGTAGGAGTACTGCGAACATCTCCCTTTGGCCTATCTGAGACGTAGATGTTGAAGAGACTTGGTGCCAGACAGAACCTTGTGTTACACCATTCCGAAGTTTGCGCTTTCTACTGCGTTGCCCATTTGATTTCTCCAGGCTACAGATTTGTCTTGGATGAAGCAGCATATGAACTGGCAAGCTTGACATCAGGGAAGATTCTGAGTAGCTTGAGGTAGAGAGCTCGGTGCCAGACTGTAGCGTACGCAGCAGTTAGGTCTATGAAGACTGCTCGCAACTTCTGCTTTCTTCTGGCCGCTCGATGTCATTAACTAGTCTTGCTATCTGATCCGTTGTTTGATTTTACCTCTCGAAATCCCAGCTTGGGTTGCGGGGTAATGCCTCGAACCGTAATCATTGATCCTGCCGATAATCAGTCGCTGCAAGCAGCTTAGAGATGTGAGATAGTAGCGAGAAGGGTTCTGTACTCTTGGAGTCAATTTGCCTGGTTTCTTGGGCTTCAGGATTGCCATGACCTTTGAAGTCTTTCATCTGGAGGGAATAGTTGACGATAGTTGGGACTGTAAAATGCAAAAAAATTGTTTTATCTTGTAATTAGGAGATATACTTCTAAAAATTACATTTTTAAGAGTATGTAGATGTGTTATTTGAGCCTTGTATATTTGTAGGTTGTATCAATAAAATAAAAATATGCAAACTGATGGCTCACTGAGAGCTATGTTTTATATTCTTTTTCAATTACCGTGTTACAATTATTACTAGAAAGATGACTGGCTGACTGAAAGACCATATATCAAATTGGAACTATGACTGGTACAATTATACAAGCCAGTTATAATTGTCGAGAGTATGGTTTTTAATTATATTAATGGCATCAATTCTCACCAACATTTTTAACAATTTTAATTATAAATGTTATCAATTGTCAATGGCAGGGGAAAGAAAGACCAAAATGCAAGTTAAATGTAATAAATGCGCTTCAGCCTACTTATACGTTAACCAACAATCCCACCAAGACCTAAGCAAGTCAGCATTGAGCTCGTGACCTGGCTGCCTTTCATGCGGAGTCTGTTTGCTGGTTTAGCGTCCGAATTTGTCTGTATAACTGTCCCACCTTACGAGGTCAAATCAGTTATCATTGTCATCGGTTTCTATATGCCTGGACACCGCCTGTGCACAGCAAGCCACACAAAATTGTCCTCCATCGTCCATGTTCTTCTGTACAAGGCACCTGCAAAAGTAAAATATCCAAACAACCTGTCAGTATTGTTGCTTTATGATAAGGATAAGGACCTAGCCCAGTGCATTCGACAGGATAATCGCACGCGACCGTATGGGTCAGTGCAGGCAGCCCGAGAGCCGAGACCCGAAGGCTCGAGGGCTGCTTGCACTGACCAATACGGTCAAGTGCGATTATCCTGACGAATGCACTGCGGCGTGGTTGTTATCCGTCATATACTTTGAGAAAAAAAATAATATCAAATCATTACATTAACATTAATAATTTACGTAATTTATCTATATTTTGAGGTAATTTTTTTAAATAAATGAAAAACGCTTCTACACTCCAAAATGTCCAAAATCATACTGCATAAATAGTGCCAAAAAGACCTTGACGCAATTCATTGTTGATTGGTTTGTTTTGAAAATGATCTGGAAGTGCGAGAAAGATAAACTCTCTAAGACGCTTATAGTGGCTAATTTTTCTCGGACCTCCCTGGCAGTTTCAAAACAAACCCATTAGTGATGAAACGCGTCAATGAAGTTGAAAGAAAGAGAGACTTTTCGCACTGTCCTTACGATTTGCATATAAATGCATATGAGTTTTCTTGCACCAATTCCAACGCCCACTGTATTATAGCAGATTTCAAAATACGTGAGACCTCATTAAAAGTTTTAGGTCTGTCCATTCACCGTGAGAGGTAAGAGGAAATATTTTAATGGCCACAGGTAGAAAAGTTTATGGTACTCATACAATGTATAGTAATGTAGCTAGTAAATAAATGTTGACATAAAGTACATTGTTTCACATCTAAGATAGCTTTGAAATTGAAGTATCAGGATGAAAACACCAGCAATATATCATTGAATGTTGTTATTTGAACATAACCTACCTTTGATACTACAAAATAGGCATTCTTTATCACTGTACTGGAGAAATAATGCATTCTTATATCAATGCTATAAAAAGTGAGCCAAACTTGTATAAGAGATTAGCACAAAGCGGATTTGGCGAGTCCTTCTATCATTAACAGACCATTGTAGAACTGAATGCATCAGGTTCCAGTAAGCCGATTCTGTAAAGTAACAGTCTAGTAACTTTGTACCATGGACACAATATGTTTTGTGATGGCAACAAAGGCCTAGTCTCCACATGGCCGGGGATTGAACCATCACCCATATGGATTTATGTATGGAGTCTCACGTAATTTGAAATCTACTATATGAACAGTATACGAAAAATGCATTATACTAAACTTTTTAAAACCCATTCTTTCGAATGAGTATTATATTGAGCGGCGTACTGGTTCTCATTGTGCAGTTTTGGGAAATTGCATTCTGATTAAGTTCAAATAACATAACACCCAAGTCAATTTTTCCAATAGACTAAAGATGAACTAAAATTACTACTATTTGGTAATTAGAACAATTCCTTTTCGGGATTATTGCTTTTAAACAACCCTCCTATATATGCGACAGTTTGACCGAACTTCCTTGCAGGAGACTAGAAAGGAAAGTATATGTCAGTGAGAAGATAGTTATATGTAATGGGCAGCAAATTGGCGGCCATTTTGGTGGCCATTTTGGATTTTTGAGTTAAGGAAAACATCAATGATTTAGATTTAAACAAAACTGAACCTCAAAACATATTCACTTTACATTTACTGGCATCACGGAATTGAATTTTCATATGCTATAACATATGACCCTGATTTTCATGAATTTGAACTGCAGACGTGTGCAGGGAATGTGGACAATACCAAGGTCGTTTGCCTATTGTATTTGTAAAAGTTCATGTAAAATGACCCTGTCCAACAATATTTAGTGTGAACAATAGTTCACACTAAATACCGGGGCAAAAAAAATCCAGTGCTCAGATTTTGTTGAACCGGTGTCAAACCGGTATTGCCCTGGTCATACTGAAGCAGAAAATTAATTTCAATTTGAGGTCAAGTCCTGGTGACCCCTATAGACCATGTAGACCCTTGTTTCATTTTGCCCACTAATTACGAAACCAAATGCCAAACATTATAAAATAAGGCAAGACGAACAATTTGACACCAGTTTCAACAAACTCTGAGCACTGGGTAACGTTTACCCCAGGATGACTTTGAACCTTAATAGGGCTGTACCTGTTTAACTAAAGGTCAGAACCTAGACAAACTATACCTTTTTTTAATCCTTATAATGAGACAAATACACTGGTGTACATTTAAACACAATATGACTTGATTTCAAATTTACCCCTGTACTAAATTACCCCTTATTTTACAGAGTTCTCCACATTTCCCAGAGGTTGGACCCAAAAATTCTGATTCAGCACTGTCACATTAGAATCAAGGCCTATTATATTTAATAGCATTGAGGTATTAGCAGGGTGAATAAACTTTGAGGATTTAGCTCTTTCCATTGAAACTAGTTTGAACTTTGGTCTAGTTGTACTGGGTAGTATTATAGAATTGGAATGGGACAATATTGTTACAACATATGTTAGTCCAGGGCCTGGTTGAATGACCATTCCATAGTATTGTTATGCCAGTGTCCAAGGCTTTCTATTGTCTGTGCTATTGAAGTGCAACATTCTTTAGATAATCCTAGCCAGTTTATGTGGGTTGGGTAGAGAGATAAATCACTCGCTGCTTTACCATCATCTTGTGAGGGTCAATCTCTCAAGGGGTTCCAGTTTAGGCAAGGCATGCCCGATTTAATTTTTCTTTGAAGCACTTGGAATGGGATAATTTTCAGGGAAAAAGCCCATAGTAGCTAGTGGGCGAAAGTATGGTACTTACGAAAGCTATTCCAGTCTGCTCAGCTGTGCTGAAACAATGACATCAAATTTTGGGTAATTCAAAGTCCCATGTCGGCGGCACTTACCGTTTCAATACTGCATCCACATGTAGTAGTAGACTCTCAGCCATCCATATGTCCAACTATATTTATTTTAGAATCCATTGCATATCGAAAAATAGCGTAAAACTCCTGGAAAACGTGCGTACTTCAGTGTAGATTTGTCCGATGATCAAACATGTGTGCTATTATTTTTGTTTGGGATATGACGTCGAAGACCAGAAACGAGTCTCTCTTGCCGTACCGGCCCGCACGCTTATTGTGTTACAACACAACGCACACACACTGTATTGCCTGTTGGGAAGAGATTACAAAATCATGGTGACTGAAGTGGTCGCTGCAGCTGTCAAATCACATGGTATCACCACCATTTTGGTAAACAAGACATGTGATCCGATGTGAATAGCTGACACCGGGATTTAAAATTTCGCCGATTTCTTCTTTGGCAGTAAGGGATCATTCATAAACGAGTAGAAACTTTGGTAACAAGCCGTTATTAGTCCCTGTGATATCGGTAAGTGGAGCATATTTCTTGTAGAAATTTCTTAGTTTTTTGTTGTCTCCTGTCACCCATTGTCATACGTTAGTTCTGTGGGTTCTGTTGGATACTACTGCCCACATCTCAAAGTTGTTGGCCCGAGGGGCTACACCCAGAGTTGTGGTACCATATCTAATAGTAGCCTGAGGCCAAATTATAGATGTGAATTAATTAATCTACCGTTGGCAATAAGTGTGGAGAAATATATGCCTAGGTACCAGCTCTACGCGAGTCTGATGAGGGCAGCTGTGGTTGTGGCGTTTGGAGGCCGACACTCTAGTACAGCTCTATGACGGGGCTTGCCAAACAAGGATTCCTGAGATTTTTCATTGTAAGTAAATTAGTTTAATGGTGATATTCAGTAAAAGTTATTCAATGGAGGGAAACTTAATATTCTTTGAAAGTTACCAACTGAATGTATTTGTAAATTTTTAGATTTTATAATTTAAAAGCTCAAGATATTGGTGCAGCAAGTGCAATGGAATACCTGAAATTTGAAATGCTTGAGCAGGTGGCAAATGTTTAATTTTCACAAGCAGTAAAACCATTTGAGCTAACAGAATATTAGAATGTATGATAAAGAAATCAAATTTATATTCATTTAATGATTTGGCAATTACAGTTTGAAGTTCAAGTATTGTAAAACAAAAACAGAACAGTATATTAGTAGCTGCAATATTTTGTAATTAATGATTTAGTTTACTTTAGTAGTTTAATGAATATTAAAAATGTATTACAATAGAAAGATTAAATGAGAACTTACCTGTTTTGAAATTTAATCTTTATTTTATGAGAAATGGGAGTGAGAGTTTATGTGAGATCCCGTTCGGCTGACGTGGTCAATTTTTCCAAGATATGAGGCCATAGACGGCCTCGAGGCTCTAAATAGTTAAAGCAATATAAGCCATTTTTTTTTTTGAAGGGCGCCCCCCAATTTTTCAAAAAATTGGAGATTTTTACACGTTGCATTGTAACTGGCTAGTAAACTATACCTTTGAATGGTTAAGCTCGAAATGTCTATGTGTCACAAACAAGGAATTTTGTACTAGAATAATTATTATCGGGGATCCCGATAATAATTCAACGGCTGCCTGGAAACGGCTTTCCAATGGTGAAATAGCCGGGAAATAGCGCCATGTACGTGTCTACGCTTCATCCATTAGTTTGTTTTAATAGTTCGGGCAAGTCAAGTTAGAGGTTATTTTCTCGAGGTGGCACTATTAATTTTCATCATGGACGGACAAAACTTAGCATTTCCTTCCAGCTCTGCCGTTAAGTCCAATCTGGGATCCCCAAGTCGAAATCAAAAATCGCTTATTTTGTGATAAATACGCATTTTTTAGCATTCTCGTTCGCAAGTATAGTTCCTAGACAATTACCAACGTAACTGTGCCATAATATCAACTTTTGAAAATTGGGGGCGCTCTTCAAAAATGTGCCATTATTGCTTTAAGACCAGAGGCCCAAACGAAATTTTGAAATAGAAGACTGGAGAACTTACCCTGAAACTATCCTAGCGAATAGGAGTGGTGGGCACGTAAACTCTCACTCCCATTTCTCATAAAATAAGGATTAAATTTCAAACAGGTAAGTTCTCGTTTAATCTTTCTATTTTATTTCGAAATCTCGCGAGCGATTACGTGAGATTTTAAAGCTCTATGGCCTCATGTCACATACTCTCGCAAATAAAGTAGCACTTAAAACATAATACAAATATCCTTGCCTTAATTTATTGACAAGTTACTACACAAAGAGCCATTTGCTCCAGCTGTAATGTACTTTCATATATCCAAAAATGGAGAAAGCTGTGAAAGCATAACATATATCCATGCTACAAGTGCCAGACTTTTATAAAATTATCAGTTCTGGTGTTCATGCACATAGTAAAAATATTCTCAACTTCTAAATAGCATTACAAAAGGAAAGAGGTGCATGTATAAATGTACCAGTACATAATACCTTGTATGGATGTGCAAATTGCCTAAAGCTTTGCATTATAAATAGGTACCATCACAAGAA
>JAMKCH010004409.1:0-35032 GCA_023653785.1 Ophioderma brevispina | reverse complement strand
GCCGCTACCACTCTCAAATTCATCAAAATGTCAATTATTTTAATGATCTATATCCAGGGTTTAAAACAACGAGGTATGGTACAGGTTTTTGATGTAATTTGATACACAAACATTACCATCAAATCCAATATAGCCGCCACCGAAATGATCCAGTATGCCCCGAAATCATCCAATTAACCATAAACGCATCAGTATTTTTTAATAGAGGCATAATTCTAGGCTCTATACCCAATAGGAACTCATACTGGCATTCCAAGTGTGGTAACATGCTTACCAATCAAGATGGCATCCAATATGACGGCCTTTAAGATCTTTAAACCTACACATTGTCATATATCCCATATAATATTGGCCGCCATTTTGAATTTTAAGCATGGTATCAAACAAAAATACCAAATACGAGTTTTTGTGATGTTTCAAAGACATAGATCTCATACTTTAAACTTTAAATCATTTTGGATGGCTATAACTAAATACCATGGGCAGATGTATCGTAATTTATGTTTCAACTAAGCTAAAAAAGCAATCATATTGGCTCTCCATCTTAAAATTTTTGCATGTTAACGAATCAAAAATGCCAGATACGTTAGTCAAATTGTCAAATACTTATCCATACCTTCATTTACACCTTTATAATAATAATTAGTTCAGATGATAACGGATGTAATACCTATAGATATCATATACGTTTTTTAATTATCTTTAAAGCCGCTATATTGGCTGCCATCTTGAATATAAAAAATCTCGATTACAGAGAAATGCCAATGGGTTTCTAGTGACCAAATACCTATCTCAAGGTGTAAAGCATAAAACTACATATAGCAATAGATACACACTCTACACTGCAAAATGTGGAAAAAAACACACTATAGAACACATCAATGTTTACAAAATTGTAATTTTTAAATTAACACTTGCAGATTTTGTCAAATGGTCACATTTTTGGACACCTGCATACATATGGTTGTGTGTTTAGGATTAATTCAGCATATCATACATATGTATATTGAAGGAGTTAAGATCATTTTAAGGATTCCGAGCGCATAGTTGACTTTTGAGTCAGCATAGTGGATTTTGGAGGCAATGTATTGACCAAATTACATTTTTAACATTCATCGTGCGTAACAACAACGGAGTACCGCAAAAAATTTTCTCTAACAGAAATACTTAAGGGATTTTTTTTAGTTATTTGGACATGGAAAGCGCCATATTTGATTTTAAAAATGCAACTGCACCAAATTTTGCACACCCTTCCAAAAATTATTGGCTTATTAGGTCCTAATAAACTCCAAAAACTATCGATATAAAAGTCTGTACTCATTTCCATCCTTTAGGCTGTGTGCACAAGACTCCACATACTATTAGTGGAGGGGCCTAGTTACAATTTGGCGAAGTTTCATGTTAATTGTTGGCAACCATAATAAATGTATTCTACTTATCTGATAATAGAAAACGATGTTGCCATTTTTTTTTTTCCATTGACCCTTAGTGACCTTGACGCAAGGTCAAAGGTCAAAAATGGTCTACAGAGGGCAACAGTAATATCGACCCTTGGTACCAAAATGTGGTTATATGCAAATAACCCTAATTAAGACAATAATATGCATAAAATTGCCTTGATTCAGACCCCAGTCCTAGATCCAAAGCAAGAGTTTTGGCACAATGCAGTCATCTGTAAACCTCTGCTGAATGTAGAATGACCCTACACAACCCCATTATTTCTTGCTTTTAATACCGATGGTAAGTACAGTAAACCAAGTTGTTTTATAAAAATGTTGCAAGAGAAAATGATCGATGCGATGTAGTCTATACCAAATTCATGGACTATTCTTGTTATTAGCGAAATAACTACGATCGCACTTCAGAGACAAAGCAATACTAGTTTATCTTAGTGTGAGTCACATGTTGATGGGGGGAGTAGGACCCATACTATACCATTTTTTGCTAAAAAGAGACCCATAGTATACCAGAGATGCAATTTTGGGCCAAATTTAACCAAATTTGCCTTTCTTTCTCAAAAGTTTGACATTTTAAAGGTGACAACGATATATTTCACATCAGGTGTAGCTAAAAAATCGAAAGTACTTGATTTTTGCCCTGAGTAAAGCTTTCCATCACAAATCTCCCCATCTGAAAGGATTTAAGATGAAAATGTTTTCTTTTGTACACCAATGTAACTTTCGAATTTCGTATAGGAGTAATACAAAATCAGCCTATGTTTTATAATTTGAAATATCAGCAAGTCAAAATCTCCTTTTCTCTTTAAAGACATTTAGGTCGGAACTCTATTCTTATCTATATGAAGTTACTAATATGACACAATACTTGGGTTCCTCAAAATCTCTTTGTTGTACCTTTCAGCAAATTTTTGACAATTTTGACGTCAGCTTGGAGGAATGAGACTACTTTTTCAAGAAATTTTAGAAAATTTGACTAATTTTTTCCAATCAAAAATGGGAATCATTTTAAAAAAATGGACCCATTTGTATACCAACATTGCACGGGGGAAAAGGGTCATTGATATACCCTAAGGCTAAAAATGAGACTGATGTCTGTGGTAAGTCCCTGTTGGTCATTTGTGTTTAGGTAATCCCCCCGGCCTATACCCACCCCCATGCCTCATAGCTGCTATTAATGCCCATTTGTAGGTAAACCAAATTGTGTTGTACACAGTTTTGTAAAAATGTGCAAGACAAAATTGTGATTTTCTTGCAGGGTGCTTTACCTTTTCAACCATAGACCCTGAATAGTCTTTAGTCTAAAGCAAGATCAAGTTGAGTCACCCTACCCAACCCCCCATCATAGCTGCTTATTAATGCCCATGGTTAAGTACTGGATTGTGGTACACAGTTAGTTCCAGACGAATTGCAATTTTCTCTATAAAATGTGCGAGAACATGGAAACATGTTCAAGGCAATAGTTCACATAATCCTTTAGTGTCTAATGTATTGTAGTCCTGGAATTATGCATCTTGTCCACCAACCTGTCTGGTGGCTGACGTCATATTGAAATACGGTCTATAGTCCCAAAGTGATGATCTACATGTTACAGAACCTATTCAAATATCCACTAAGCGTTTGAGTTTTGATCGGACTTGGCACTGGCAGTATGGAGATGGAGAATAGCCTGAGATCGTCACTGGTTTCCATTCACCCCCCCCTCCCACATACACAAATTCCACAAAAGGGGGCAAAGTTCCCATTTTTGTTGATTTTTGTGCATAAAATGGTCCAAAGTGTGAGGAAATTTGACAAGAAGCCCAACTTTTAGTGATGAGATGTTCGAAAAGGAACCATTTTTTCGGGGGGTTAGTCTACTTTGGCCCAAAAATTCAAAATTCCAAAGTCCCGCACCTCCTAAACAATGAGTTCAAAAAGTACGGTAACAGTACAAGTGAATTTTATCGGTCCCCCATAAACAAGTATTGTAAGTGTAAACTCCTATACCCTTAATAGTATTGGCAATATTTGACCTAAGCAAGTAGAAATTTGTTTCTTTGTAGGCTATACGGAATAGCTCATTTAACAAAATGAACCGAATACGATACAAACTCAGAATTCCTAAATGGTACCCTAATGTAAGTTCAAGTGTGAAAACGGTTAAAACCAACCCTTTTCTTCTTCCAGAGTTTCAGTGTTTTTTTGCTCTCGACATGCACGTTCCTATCGTGTTTCTTTGGGCGCTCATGATACTTTAGTATCCCCTTGCCAACGACCAGTGACCCCCCCCGGCTCTGGTATGAAGAATAATTCAAACATCAACACATGTGACTTAGACTGAAAAGATAACTATATACTAACTTTTTTCTGTATCCAAATGGTTAGTTGTTTAACGGTTATATAACAAATTTCATTCCATGGATTTGGTATCGGCCTTAGACTACATCAACCTTTTTCTTTGCACATTTTCATAAAACCCATTGGTTTACTTACCCTGGGCATTACATAGCAGGTATATTGGGGTTGTGTAGGTTTCCACTATACATTGTGCAAAACACGAGGTCTAACTCTTGCTGGGTCGTGAATAAAGCAAATTTATGCATATTATTGTTTCTAAATTAGCTTATTTGCATATAACACGAAAACAAAAGCTCAAGTAACAAATGAATATCACACACATACATATTCCTTGTAAATGGCCACATTTTGGTACCAAGATCGTCTACTTTGGACGATGTATGATGACCGCTTTAACCTTTGAGCCTTGTTTCAAGGGTCATTAAAGGTCAACGGAAAAACTGGCCAGATCGCTTTTCTGAATAGTCAGACCGAGTAGAATACATTTTATAGTGTTCCCACCATTAACCTGAAGCTTCTAAAAATCACCTTCTGGAGAACATGGTCCCTCCACTATATACAAATTCAAAGTTCAAACTCAAATGTCGTTAAGACTTGGGGATGAAGTGGGGTGGGGGGTGACAGCGACTTCATTCAATTTGAAATGTTTACTTAAACAAACACAGTTCCTCTTAAGTATCAAATTATTGAAGAATGTTCACGTCAGTCAAACCTGGAATTTATTCATGACACCGATATTTAAAAAGCCTATAGATTGTTTACAAATGGTGAAAATCAAAAGTGAACCACTCAAATATCCAAGCCACCTTAATGACTTGATAATAAAATGGCTTGACAGGCACTGCACGCAGATAGAACCTTATGTGAAAAGGTGCGAAAAATGTCAAATTGATTGGGTAAAAGTTGACGACCGAGGATAAAATGACAAAAGTTTTTGGTTTTCCTCACGTTTTTTTCAGAACACTTTTAACACGGCGGATCCATGCATTACATTAATTTCCCTCCATGGATCTCTTGATGTTGGAGTAAATGAGTACGATATGGCTGATCATATCTTGGTTCACTTTTAGACCGGGGTCTTTCAATATTTTGTACGGGGATGTGTCGTCTTGGATACGACAAGCCGAATCTCCCTATATGTTTGGACATTCTGCTGCCATCATCAATATACCACTTTTTTCCTTTCCTAAAAAAACAATCAAATTTTAGCTCGAATTTGGTGCTTATGCTTTTAAGACAATTTTTCACAAATACACCAATTTGGGCGCTTTCGTTTGTGATGAAAACCCAACCATCGAAATACCAAATGTTGTAATAAACTACAACACACCACAAGGCAGACATATATCGACAAGCTATATCTCTAACGCCCTCTAACGCCCCTTAACTTCCGGTTTTAACGTGCACTTTTCAAAATCACACGGAGCGTACCACCCTGCCTCGTTTTAGGGGGAAATCACCCTAGATCTAACAAGAAAATAACGCTACCTCCTTTTTGCGGTGGATCGTCATGTTGGTAAGTCATTTTCTACGGAAGTTAGGAATATACTGAGTACCCCCAAGGGTTCTCCATCGGCTTTTGGAAACACATTGTCTTATCTAAAAGGTGCTTTCGTGATTCCAGCACCTTCTGTGTTTTTCATTGTTCAACTAGATATCCTTGAAAAAGTTTTCATGCACGAAATTTGAGTTGATCCCAATTTTGCAGTCTTGTGTATGAGCAATTGCTTGTTTCTTTCTCAAGGTCCCCCATAATGCCGCTGTATTTCTGTCCCGTTTTACGGGCAGAGAATACAAAATTGCGCCTTTCGAATTTCTTATTCGACCGAATTTGCCGTAAGATTAGGGAAACTTGGATTACAAGGCTAACGGTTCAGTGATATAAGAATTCAAACTTTTTTTTAGGTAATCGTGGGGACGAGGCTGTGGATCACGAAATGCCCCCTTTAATTACTTTAGGTTAATTATGGCCTTGGCCTGATTTTGTATGCAATGCATTCCCATAAACTGTTTTGATCAGCCGCAGCATGTGAATTTCTAACTCTTTACAGGAAACTTCTTCGCTACAAGACAGTCATAGACAACGTCTACTACCCATCTATTTCATGTAGTTGACGCATGGTGTTGGATCAAGTCAAATGACATTTATAGCGGCTTGCCAAACACATCATCACATGGCTATGATAGGTCACGGGTACATACAGCATTGCTATTACAGTAGATAATTATATATGCAGACTGTAAGAGAAACAGACGTTAACACCAAATGTCTTCAGACAAACAACTTTTTGGACAAAAATGTTAGGACGAAAAACCTTTAGATTAAAAACCATCTTGGACTAAATAACATAGGGACCAAAATCATTGTATTGTCAGATAACAATGCTTGTGGACTTTTATTTTATAGGCAAATCCTGAAGAATTCAAAGATGAAATGGCAGATTTTTTCCCCTAACGGTGAAGAAAATAAATAAAACAGATGTGGGCAGACATCCCAAAGTTGAGATTGTAAACTTTGCTAAAGCAGCTTTCCAAGGAATATTTATAATATTTCACAACTGAAACTAGCTCTGACCGCCACTTTCTAAAATACTATGTTGGGCTCATCGTTCATAAATTATGTACATTGTAAGAAGTTTATACCTTTTGCTTTTTTTTTGTTTGCTCGGGGGCATACTCATTACCCATGTAAGAAAAAAACATTGTTTTAAGGCTCCTCTACCATGCAATCAAGGATGAGACGATGCTAAAATTAGGATTTCCTGGTGGAGCTGTGATTTTTCGTAATCTTTAATTTCATTTTGATGCCCAATTCACCAAAAGACTGTTATACCGAGAAACTATACCACAATCTAATAAAGGAGTTTCTTGTTTGCTTTCCCTCTTATTTTGATTGCGCAAATACAATGCAATTATTATATGCAAGGTATAAAGATGGTTAGGATAACAGGAATGGTATGGAGGAGTGGACAGGGAGGGTAGATGTTGAGGGAGGATTGTTAGCTATTGTTCAGGACAGCGGGAACGGTAGATAGGAGATGAATTATGTGGATATTTAGGGTAAGGATTGTAGAAGGTACGATATGCATCGTAAAGAAGGTAGTCTAGATATGGACATATAAAGAATAGAAATGGTTAGGGTACCAGAGAAGGTAGGCTGGTAGGGATCAAGATTAGGACTGCGTGTGTTAATATGGAAGACAAGAAGGGTTGCGTTGGTGTAACAGTGATGGTAAGGAGCAGGGCCGTAGCCGGGGGGGGGGGGGGGGTGCGACGCACCCCCCCAAAAGCGACAAAGGTCCGTTTTTTGATGTTGAAGGTCCGCTTTGTCATGCTAGAGGTCGTTTTGTTAATTGAGGTTTTGCGGCTTGCATAATATGTTGTTTTAAGGGTTGTGGTGTGGTGCATGTTATATAAGCATGGCTGGTGTTATTGATACTGTTTGTTTATTATACTGTTTACTCAACGCTGCGATGATGTAATGTCAGCTTCAACCTCCCCCCCCCCCCCCCCCCACCCCCGTCTTCAGAATTTGGAGATGACGGTGAAAATTTTTGGGTCACCCGGCGAGCGCGGCGAGCCGAACAAAATTGGTTTGTTGGTAAGCAAAAGGTCCGCTTCGGCGAAATCCTCACCCCCCTCCCCCACAGCACATGATTCCTGGCTACGCCGGTAAGGAGGTAGAGATGGTGAGCATACGTAGCATGGATATGGAGGGTTCAAGCAGAAATGGTAGGAAGAGTATAGCTATGGTAAAGAACGGTGCGGTGGTTATCCTAGAGGTTTCAGGAGGGTAGTGATAATAAGGATTAAAAGGGTTAAAAGAGCAAGGAGGGAAGGAAGGGTAGGAATGGAATTAAAGCATGGATAGGGAGGATAAGGATGAAATGTGTGAATAGATATGAATCTGTGATCAGGATAACATATGTTAGGGAGGGTAGGGAATATTAAGATAGCACAAAAAGTATAGATATTTGTGCTATCTTAATAGGGGGGATATGAATGCAGGATATGGAGGTGGTTAGGATAGCAGGGATGATAGGAAATTAGGGAAAGTAGCTATGGTGAGGAAGATTAGATGGTTGTAGGATAGCCGATATCGTAGGGAGGTTAGTGATTTAGAAGAGCAAGGTGCGAATGGTAGGTATTGATAGGGAGGATAGGGATGGTCAAGATAACATGAATGCTATGGAGGTTAAGGATGGCTAGGACCTGCAATGGTAAAGAAGGTGTAGATATTGCTGGAATAGCAGGGATGAAAGATTATAAGAGCACGGACGGAAGAGAGGGTTGGAATGGTAGGTAGGGTAGGAGGATAGGTATAGCAGGAATGGTACAGAGGATAGGGAGGGTAGGTATAATAAGGGGAGTAGGGTTTATAATAGGACAGCAGGGATCATTGTGGGGTGGTAGTGATGGTTAGGATGGAAGGGTGGAATGGAATGTATAGATATTGAGGATATGGATGGTTAGGATAGTAAAGATGGTAGGAAGGGTAGTGATAATAGAGAGAGTAGTGATAAGAAGTGGTAAGGAGGGTTATAAAAGCATTGATGGTAGGAATGGTAATTGATAAGGATAGGGAGGGTGTACGGATAGTCAGGATAGCAGGAATGGAATAGCAGGATAAGGGTTAAGGATGGTTAGTATAACGGACAGAGGGTAGGTATAAATATGAAGGGTAGGAATCGTTAGGATAGCAGGAATGGTAGGGAATGTTCTGATGTTATAGATATGGATGGCACTTGTACCACAAAGCTCAATCATCAGTCCTCTTTTTATCATATTCAATGACGAGGTCACAAGAAGAACCCTCAATCCATCCATCTTACACAGAAAATGTCTCACTCATGACCTGCATAAAGTTAAAGCGGACAGAATATCATCGTTGTGCCTGATGTTAGTTACAAAACCTCAACTTTTGTCCGAAATTCCTAATGGATATTCAATCTCTGTAGCTGTAACAAAGCATGAGCTTAACTTCATTTTTAATTTTCCGCACACAGTTCTAACTTCTACATAATGTTTATGTAATAGATAAAGGGTGAGAAGCACACCGTTATGAAAAATAATGGTGTTTTGATAAGGCCTGGTGAGCCTGTTAGACTCCGCTAGCGGCTCGCCTTCCGCTAGGTCGGAGTCTAACAGGCAAATCATGCTTTATCAAAACTCCATTATTTTTCATAACGGTGTGTTTTAAATTCTTTATCTTTCATATACGTCGAGACAAGAACTAAAATCGATTTTATATAATTAATTGAGAATATATTTCGTTTTTGTTTTAAATATCTTGAAGCAGCATCACGTTTTTTTTAAATTAAAAACACCAATTGTGCTGTTATGTTCACTTGTGCAGGAGTCTAACACCAAGGTCTGGTCGATAATTATGTTTACTTTTCTGGAGAGATAATCTTATGGTTGGGGAAAGCCTGATCTGATTTAGAAATGGTCCCATATGTTGGGAAGATTATCCTATTGACTGGTTAATCCGCGTCTAGTAGGCAGGTTTGAATATTTAAGTAGGTACACTACAGTCCAAATAACCCTTTCACACGTATATCTGACCCAATTTCTGATACCACGAATTTAAGATCTTGATACAGAGTTATCCGCGGTGTACTACCGAATGTTGCAACGCAGATTAGTGCTCAAAGCGTTTTAGTTGAAAATGATAACCTATCTGAGGCAATTCTTAAATAGCCTCTGTCTTACGGCTATCATTAGCACTCGTCTGAGTAAACAGAGCGATCACTGAAACAGAACCGGTGTGAAAGGAGATATGGTCCGGCAGGATTCATAGTCCGGGCTCAGTGGCTACACGACCGCAACCACGCCAGGCTATGATTAACGACAATTTTGGCATATTGGTCGCATGTTCTAGCTAGACTTCCCTCTAGTATATGGGTCACGTATGGCTATTGTGTATTGCCTGCCAATGAGGACTTTGATTTCTGACCAAATCACAGATGACAATCATCACATCTTTGTGTTTTGTCAAAAACAACAAACATCCTATTGATTTCGTATACAAAACTTTAAGCCCAAGGACTGACTAAATTACAAGTTAATCCAACAAGACTGACTAATGTACAAGTTGACTCACTCAAATCAAAGACTAGGGTTAACTCAATTTTATTTAGTAGCACTCCATAAAAATATTTGCTGCATCTACTAACAAAAACATTAAGTGTTGCACTTAATTTCATAGAGTAGCTAGTACGAGTAACATTTTTAGTTATCCTTCATCATGTATTTGAATTGAAGTATCATCAAGAAACAAAAACTGGTCAGCCTGACTAACATAAAGTTAGTTTAGATGGTGCCCATTTTGACTAACTTTCACACATATAACTAATTGAGCTTCAGCAACTTGATTAATATAATCGGACTAACTTTATTGAATAAGGTTTAATTTGCTGCAGTAAATGCAACCAAATAACTTAAAAACATAAGAATCCATTCGAAAATTGATTAAGTAGATGTAATGCAATTTTATGAATTGCATTTGATTAAAAAATTGTTTTCGTTCTTTTAAATTAAGTTACTAGACAATAATTTTGTCAAGTTAACCTTTAAAAATTAAGGCAACCCTCTTGGCTTTAAAAAGTTCAGTAAAATTCAATTCCATTATCTTCAACTTAATAAAATTATGTTATAAAAACGAATTTCTTTCTAAACATAATAACTTTAAAATACGGAAAGAGTTGGCCTTTCAAAAAAAATTTTCAAAAAAAGTTACTGAAACAAACATTTTCGTGACCTGTAGTAATTAAAGGGGCATTTCGTGATCCACAGCCTCGTCCCCCCGACTTACCTAAAAATGTTGAGATTTTTATATCATCTGAACCGTTAGCCTTAGTAATCAACGCGTGCCCAATCGTACGTGCAAATTCGGTCGCATCTGTAAGAAATTCGCAATTTTGTATTTTCTGTCCGTAAACGGACAGAAATTACAGCACAGTAGCCTATGGGACCGTGGGAAACGAACAATTGCTCATAACACAAAACCGCAAGATCGGGATCAGCTCAAATTTTGAGAATAAGCTTTTCTCAAGGATATCTAGTGATCAATGAATAAAACAGAAGGTGTTTAAATCACGAAATGCACCTTTAAACTTACACAGAGTACTTCAAACTTAAAAAGCTGCTTAAAATATAGGTTAATAAAATTAAGGCAAGACTTGGCAAGTCTTGCCTTAATTTTTAATAAAATTAAGGCAAGACTTGGCAAGTCTTGCCTTAATTTTATTAAGTTTATTGTACAATTTTTTAGAGTAGTATTTACAATATTAAATCTATTTTACAACTTTTATATCATAGAGAATGCATACGAGGCAGAAATCGATTGTAGAGGGCAAATACTGGCGAAAGTTGCAGAAAGGATTGAAAGATAATGGGGAGGTTGCACAGAACCATAAACGTCAAACGCGAACGCCTATTCTTACGCATGTTTATTTAAAATCACTCACCTATGACAAGATTTTCAATAGACAGACGTAAGAATAGAGGTCTTTCAACTCACTCATGCATAACCTATAACAAAAGGTGTTAGTTCCCGTAGTATTCCTCATTCAGATCGATTTAATACCCGATCTCAAAGTACTTGTGCTATTCAAAGTGTGACCCATACTTTTATGCATACATATCCAACATGCATGTGGTCGTTCTTTAGATTTAGAAAGTCTCCACAAATTTGGAATGGACTTTGCCATTCCCGGCAAGATGGCCGCTAACCCGAAAGGTGGAAGACCTCTATAGGCGTTCGCGTTAGACGTTTGCGTCACTCTTACGCACTAGTCCTCTTATTTGTCATCTGGCAATACTCCTTTTACTTCGCTACAACTGAGAATCTCCAGCCTCATAACACAGTTATTGTGACATTCACTTGGCTCAATCTGTACCTTACTACTCAGGAATGGCGGGTCAAACATGTTGGTGGCGGTCGCTGCACCATCGGTGTGAAATTGCTGAAATCAAGTTAAATTTTATTACCAACTCTACAAACGTGCTATTGTTAGCATATATGAAGTTGATTGCAACGCAGTATTACAACATTAATCATGGCAGCCAACATGCAAAATTTGTTAAAATTATTTATTATTTTATATTTACAACTTTGACACTTCTTCGCTTAGTCATTCAACATTCGTATTGTATGTTCGACGAAGTCCGATGGTTTTTCTCTCACCGCGTACAATAGAGAAGCGCCTCTTCGCACTGACTTATTCCAAATTTCAGTGGACTAATAACAGCTCTCTTCAAAAAGGTGATAGATATGATCCGGGTAATCAGAGTATCTTTAACTTCCATCGTGTAAAATGTTAGAGCACATCATTCACAGTCAAATTATGCAACATCTCCAAAATCAGCCAACACGGATTTTAGTTTAGTGGATAGAAGGGGGTCTCGTGCACCCCCCTGAAATAAACTTCTAATCGATGTCTCTATATCAGAAAAAAACGCGTAGAAAACGATTAGCTATGTTAAAAAAAATTAAAAATTGTCCCATCTACCATTTTATGTAAATTTATGCAAATTAGGATCGCCATTACAGAAAAATCATATTTCAACAACAAGAAAACACAAAATGTTGTTCCTGAGGCATTGTGAACTCTTGTCGATCACATTTGTATTATTATCTTGCTTCGGATCCAAGATGGCAGCCAACATAGCCGCTCCAACGATCTTTAAAACATAAAAACGATGTATACCTGTAATATTTAATTGTATAGTAAAAAATAATAATATAATTATAAATTTAAGTAAGAGATGTATGTCTTTGACCACAAGAAACTCATATCTATCTTGTTTGTATGATATTCATTCTTAATATTCAATGCAACGACTAATTTCTCCCCATCAAGAATCTTTTGAACCTGGAAAATTGCCTTTTAACTGGATATGTCAGGCTCACAATAATAATAAAAGTCTACATTAAAGTATGAGATATATGTGTTTGACCAGTATAAACACACAGCTTGCAATTTTGTTTGTTAAAATTTAAGATGGCGGTCAATATGGCCACATTTAAACAATTTAAACCTTAAAAAAAAAAAAACATCGCCCTTTTTTGTTGTATATCTAGACATAGCACCCAAAAAGAATGATAAAGTGCAAATTAAAATATTTCTAGATCTATATAGTAACTCATAACGCTATTTGTTGTTCCAGTAAGTTTTTCTTTCCTTAAATTCAAGATGTCCGGCTAATAAAGCCGCTTTCAAGATTTTGAATTCGGTATATAGCCGCCATCTTCATTTCAAATAAGTAACCAACAAAAAAAAATACCACTTGGGTTGTAATTGGTCAAACGCACATTTTCTCCATACTTTAGTCACATTTTCATCCCAATTTTGGGGCCAATATAAGTATTTTAAAGTTAAACACATTTTTGAAGGCTGACAAATTGGCCGCCCTATTGAATGTTAATATACTCACTAAGCCAAACCAAGTCAGATATGAGTTCTAATAGTCGAAGACATATAGTCCTTAATTTATTTCTCATTTTTATGACTATACGACTAAATAATACATGCATTTATACTTTTATAACTTTGTAGATCTTTGAGGCGCATGTTGGCTACCATCTTGGATCGATCAAAACAAATACAACTATGCATGCAACGGTATAATGACTCTATAAGACGATTTCTTCTGTTCGTGGTTGTTGAGATACGGTGAAAACTATATCTTTCTGTAATGGCGATCCTAATTTGCATAATTAACCTAATTATGGCACGTGGGACAATTTTTTAATTTTTTTTACATAGCTAATCGTTGTCTACGCAGTTTTTTCTGTTAAAGAGACATTGATTAGAAATTGTTTTCAGGGGGGTGCACTAGACCCCCCCTTCTACCCACTTAACTATTTTCTGCCCAAGAGATCAACAGAATCCCAATTAATCCTCACAATTGATGATATTGAAACTTGCAAGTAGTTTGGATAGTGAAAAACAAAAACGTTGACGTCGCCGACTATCTCCTCTCTCTCTCTCTCTTCCTTAACGCCTGGTTTCCGCTTGATCTGCAGGGTGCTGATCCACATGGGCGGCTGCCTTTGTCTTCCTTCTCCATAGATTGTCTGTCTTCTGCATCCGCTTCTTTCACACCTGGAGTGTCGCATGTCCTGTTTAACATTGTCCTTGCATCGCTTCCTGGGTCTTCCTCTAGGTCTCTTTCCACCAATCTTAGTGTTCATCACTTTCTTTTAGTAGCCGTGCCTTCATCGCCATCCTCATTACTTACCGTACCATCTCTCATCCGGATCTCTCTCACCTTCTCGTTTATATCATTCACTCCGACCTCTTTCCGGATATCCTCACTCCTCTTTCTGTCCCTTATTGTGACTCCTTTTCTCCGCTTAACCATCTTCATCTCATGTTGTTTATATCTTTCCTCTTTCCTTCCCACTTCCATGACTCGCACCGTGCAGCAACACTGGACGGATGATGGTGTTGTTAACCTTGACTTTCAGTCTCCTGTGCATCTTTTTTGTCACAATAAACCTGCCAGTTCTCTCCACTTTACCCATGCTGCAGTTACCTTGCGCTTTACTGCTGCTAATTAGCCTCCCTCTACCATCTTCACTAAGGTTACTCCCAGTACTTGAATTGTTCACCTGTTCAGTTCTACACCATTTTCCTTAATCCTGATTTGTGCCTTCTTTCTATTTCTTTCTCTCCCCTTGATGCTGACCATCACTATCTGTCTTGGATGTATGTCACCTGTCAGTCCGTTGCCTTCCATCCCCTCTTGCCACTTACTCTCCATTTATCTTGCAACTCCTTCTCACTGTCTGCCATCCAGTGCCAAGGCCATCGGCAAATAACAATTCCCATGGCAGACCTCCTCTGAAGTCTTCACTGATAACATCAAGTATCCCTGTAAACAGGAAAGGCTTAATCCTGACCCTGGGTGCAGACCAACTGGATGTTGAAGTTCATCGGTCTTCCCATATTTGGTCCTTACCACAGTCTTGCTCCATGGTATGTAGCTCTAACCAGCCTCCACCAGTTCCTCTGGGAAACCATCCTTCTGGGTGCCTCAGGCACCATACACAGAAGCTTCTTGGATCGGTCATATGCTTTTGCCAGGTCAACACAAAGGTGAAAAAGAGATCTTTGTTGACTTCAAGGTTCTTCTCCTTCAACTTCTTGATGATACACATGCATCTGGCTGTTCCTTTCCCTGGGCTAAGCCCATTGTCATATTATCAATGTCAATAAGTTTGCGTAGCCTCTTCTCTATGATCTTCTCCAGAACCTTCATTGCATGTTCCAACAGCTTGATCCCTCTAAAATTGCCACAATCCAGGGGGTCACCTTTGTTTTTATAGATGGTGACAATTCCTAAGTTCCCACTCTTTTGCATTTCCTCTGCAGTCCTCTGCAGGCCAGAAGCTTTCAGCACAGAATAATGCAGGGCATTAATCTTTCGTCCTTCCTTGCCAAGCACTTTAGAAGATCGAACTGGTACCCCTGGATGCCCAGCCGCTTTGCCAGTCTTCATACTTTTCAAAGCTTCGCTCACTCTTTCCAAGTTTATTTCTGCACACCGGTCCTTCCCCCCTGGTGACAATCATCAAGGTCTTCCCTCTCATTTCTCCAATTTAGAGATGGTTGAACATAACTCCGCCATCTACCTCTTATCCTCCTTCCTCATCTGTCAATAGCATGCTCCATTCTGGTTTTTGATGACGCTACCACCTCACCATGTCTGTCTTGCCCTTGCTCTTTCTTGCCACCTTATAGATCATCTTTTCTCCTTCTTCCGTCTCCATGTTGTCATACCAGTCCGACCATGCTTCAGCTTTTGCTTTGTGCCACCGCTTCTTTGTCTCCCTTTTCGCCTCGTAAGCTTTTCTCTGGTCTCACATCCCTCCTTTTTGCAGCTTTGAAAGTCATCCTTCTTCTTCTCTTGATCTTATCCTGCACTTCCTCACTCCACCCCCATGTTTTCTTTTCCCTGGTGTTTTCTTCCCTTTGTGCACCACAGACTTCTGCGGGCTGCTTCTAGGACGGGCTGGAAAGTCTTCATGGCTCTCCAGTTTTCTTCTTCTACGTTTCATCAGTTTTACTGTCATATAGGTATTTCACCTGTCTCTATACTCTTTGACTTTCTCTCCGGCTCTCCCTTTTCAGCTTCCATATCTTGAATCTCCTTTTTGTCTCCGGCTTTCCTCTCTTCTCCCTCTTGATTGCTAGGACGCACATACAGTCTATGTTGATCCACTACTCGACTGAACTGCGTCACCTTGGGATTACCTTGCAGTTCCTTATCATCTTTAGATCTGTTCTCCTTACCCACACATAGTCAATCTGGGTCGCATGGCTTCCACTTTTATAGGTGATCAGGTGTTCATCTGGCTTCTCATAGAATGTATTGACAATTGCCATGTCTACACTCTCAGCACAGAAAATATTCACTATACCTACCAGACATACATACAGAAAAATATTAACTATACATACAGACTATACATACAGAAAAATATTAATGCCATCGAAAAAGTCCAAAGGAGGGCTGTTCGTTTTTGCAAAAAAGCAACTATGTCAGGGAGAAAGGAACTCTGACCAAGATCCTCGAAGAACTTGAATAGTTAACACTGGAAACAAGAAAGGATATCCATAAGTTAACAATCATGTACAAGATTTCAAATAAATTCACTGGACGAAAGACTCCTCCCAAACACAGACAAACTAGAGGTCACAGCAAGAAATTCAAAGAAATAGCTTCACGACTGGATATTTATAGGAACTCCTTGTACAAAGTGTCCCAAAAAAGTGGTGTAAGCAGATAAATTCCTATTTCTCCAAAACTGCTGAAGCTGTAAAATTAATTTTCACGGAGGATATTTATTATACTCATTTGTATAAACTGTGCAAATCCCATAGCAATCCGCCCATGCAAGCCAGAGATATAAACGATTATTAAAGACCCTCTGTTTTTTCATCCATTCCAATGAGATTTACACAGTTAGTGATCATCGGTACATCGATCAGATAGATTTGTGGTTCATTCTTGTGCATTGACTAAATGATAACCTAAGAACCTGAAGGTGATATCCCACTAAGACTAAATGATAACCTAAGAACCTGAAGGTGATATTCTACTAAATTAATGCAGTTCTGTATCTGAACAAATATCTTACATGGTATCTAATAATAATAACTTTTAAGCTGACAATACTCATTCTTAAGGGTTACCTGTTGAAATAATAATTGTCGGGAGTAATGCATGTACATTGAACACATTTTAAGAAAGCAATGGATGTTGCTGAAATGAAATTTAAGATTCAAGTCAATTGTTAAAGTAGAGTAATTAATCAATAAATGGCAGATGTGATCCTCTTAAGGTTCGTTCATACTACGCTGCACTGCGCAGTGCAGTGCCGATATATCGATCACTTGCTGCAGCAACTCAACGTAACCTGCTGCAGCTGCAGTTAAAATAAATTTAACTCGGTTGCAGTACTGCAATGCAGTATACTGGACAGAGACCGAATTCGAGCACTGCAACTTACCTCAACGCACGTTGCAGTGTAGTATGAACGAACCTTTAGCTTAGTTCAATGAAAATGAATGGCACGTTCCTCCAATTGTTTAAATTTTCACAAAGGTGAGAAACTTCAAAAAATCGTATCTGTTGTGTCGTTACAAGATACCAGGCAAAAATGTTACTGCCGAGCAAAGGACTTTCATGTCACTAACCTATTTTAATTTCTTTTCTTGTAAAAAGAATGTGACTACATGTATGACATTTAAAAAATGTGCCTCTTAGTTTACAAGTTTAGATATTTATCACAAAAACTGCAGAGATAGAGATAACAAAATAGACATACGGCAAGTTTTGATTTGTGGTGATCATAATTATAATGCGACTGCTGGCTCAATCAATGCACGTTTATTATTCCTAATGCCTATTTTACCACTTATTAAATCTAAAAAAAATAATATCCTGGGCATTTTGTATTTCCTTAATTGTTAATATTTAAATGGTATGCCATGAATACAACAGAACATTCAATGTGTTGGAAATCGCTCACCCGACAGCAGAACGGACAAATGATGTTAACTGTGTAATCCCATTGGAATGGGTGAAAAACAGATGGCCTTTAATAATCGTTCATATCTCTGGTTTACGTGGGCGTAATGTCATGGGATTTGAACAATTTATACAAAAGATTATAGTTAATATTCACTATGAGAATGAAATTCACAGCTTCAGCAGTTTTTGAGAAATCGGGGTTTATCTGCGCGCACCACTTTTTTGGGACACCCTGTAGATTCCACGTACAATTAAAGATTGGAACAGGTTGCCAGCAGAAACAATAGGCATATTCAATCCCGCCTCAAGTCACATTTTTAATATCTTTGCAGCAAAATTTTCCAATAACGCATCGTCCGAACCCAAGCAAATCAGTTGGTCACTCAACCAACCAGAAGCAGAACAAATGCATTGTGTGCAATTGGTTCAACAAAGCAACTCGTTCGACGATTTTCCACTTCACCATGATAAATTCTGGGAAGCTTGAATTCTCCTGTGACAAGAGGAAACCTAAATGTCTCTTGAACACTACTCATGAGCTCTTCCCATGAGCTCTTAACCAGAGACTCTCATGTCAGTATTATTTGTATAATATTTCGGTTTATCAGGTCAGGGTACAATTAGAGCCTATCGCCTTTGATTGTTGGTTATGCAGACAGATTATATAACATACTCATTTAGGGTAGCAAAAATTAGATCAACATAACCTTTTAGGTTGCTTTTTTGACAGTCCGCAAATTACGTGTTTAGGGTAATAAAATTAAACCAACATACGTTTAGAGTAGGCAAAATTAACATAAATACTTGTTTAGGAAAGCTTTATAGTGAAGTGCGCGCCTTAAGGTACATTATGGAAGACCATACACGAGCACAATATCCACCTTAGAATACATGTGAGAGAACGTTGGTCCGTGGATAAAGCGCAGGACTCACGACCATTAGATCGTTTAAAGAGAAATGAGGATTTTCAAGAAAGAAGCGTCCTATTTTTTTTTTCCAACCGCGTTTTTGTTTGCTATTTGGAATGCTTACCATTGTATTAGATCACACCAGAAGGAAATACCCCGAATCAGCTGTCTTTATGTAATGAGATTATAATTAGTAGTTTTCTGTCGTGCACGACCCAAAATCAAAGTATGGTTTTCCCCTATGGGGGCGATAGGATAGCAGCAAGTTTCAAAACAGGTTGTGGTTTTCCCTTTGTACTTGTTGCACAATAAACCTTCGAAACGTTCTTGGTAGGTGGTCTACATCGATACATTGCTCCCAAATCTCCTGTCACTTTAAAATTTGTGAGTTCGAGCCGCGCCCGGGCCACGTGACTGTTATCTTGGGCAAGACACTTTATCTCGCTTGTCTCACTTCACCGAGTGTAAATTTGGAGCTGTTAGGGGTAGTCATACTACGCGCCGTTATAAATGCTGCCGAATTTTCATGATGTGGAAAAATGTGATTTTCCTAGTGACAGCGGATAAATGTTTAAGCGCTTTGAGATGAAGTGCTATATAAATACTTGCATTTATTTCTTTTTATTTATTAAATTACCTGCGTTTCCATTTCGCTTACCAAAATATAAACGAATCCGTTCCAGGTTGTTCATATGACGAAGAAGGTTTTACCATTGCATTACCAAGCGGAACCACCTTGAGTGAGAATACCTTCTATTTTATGCTTCCAAGTTGTAGAATCTACCAGGGATGAGAGTCCAGAATCCTCGGCTTTTTCCAATATTTTCCATGGTTCAGCCTGGCATAATGAGCAAATCTATTTCTAGCGGCCGAAGAGGCGGTGATCTGATTATTTGCTATTGACTCACTTTCCATTCCCAGTGCAGTGGGGATGCAACCTGAAAAGGTTCAAATATGAAAGTCACTATATTCCATTAAAAGTAAGGAATGACAAAGTGATTATGCTTCGCCCAATTAGGGTTTATACTGAGCGAGACAACAACATATGCGAGCATCGTAGTAAAGGACGTCGACCTCATATAAATACTGTTAATATTTATTAAACAAGAAAGCGTTTAACTTGATTTATTAAAATAGTGATTCTATTATAGGCATATGCAATAACAGAAACTATAAGGAATAAGGAAAAGGGAAGATAATGGTGAACTGGTACTTTAAAAGGAAATAACTATTCAACAGCGGTGGCGGCGGAATGATTTCCAAAGTGGACCGGCTACTTGTTTCTTTATCTGAACAATTGTCAATACTTTACTATCATTTTCTCGTGCAGCTACGACAAGCCCAACGTATCATCAATCAATTTTGAGAGGTGGGTCAAAGAAGGGCAGGTCCCTTCACATTCAAAGGTGGAGGGCCATTCATGGCCCGCCTGGCCCTACGGTTCCTCCGTCGCTGTTGTTCAACCTTCCATTAAAGTACATGCACAGCAACACAGTTAATGATTCTGTAAAAGGGTTCAACCTATGAATGGGTTCATGAGATGAAAACAATTATTAACATAGTTATTTATATACTTTATTTCTGTCATAACAATGCACGCATCACAATACCTTCTTGAAGATGTGGAAAGTTAGGCATTATGTCTCTTATGCATCTGTACTCGCATAAACCTGAAATCTTAAGGTCGTTACTTTTCCACATCTTCAAGAAGGTATCTGGATGCGTGCTTCTTGCGTGGAAAGTTAAACACTATGTCTCTTATACATATGCACCCGCATAAACCTGAACTCTGAAGGTTGTAGGCGTATGATCAGCTCAAGACAACTGCCCTTTTTATATCCCTAACAATCACCGCAAAAAGTGAGGTAGCGGTATTTTTGTTGTCAGATCTAGGAACAAATTCCCACTAACCCAAGGCAGGGGTCTGCTCCGTGATCTTTTGTCAGGTGGGTTTTGAAGGTTTAAGGGACGTTAGGGATGTAGAAGTCTACGAACTTTCCACGTTATTTCACAAAAGTTTATATATTTTCATTAAAAGTTTAATCCATATTTTTAACAATTCAATAAAAACGCTCTAGATATATAAAGAAAATACCCCAAATATGCTAAATAATATTAGCCGAGTCTCCACTTAGACCTTTGAACTCTTTTCCTTGATCTGGCATGATCAGTTTTCTGGATGGACGAGGGCATTGTTTACTTGGGAATCATTTTTATCTGGATATGTTAAACACGTCTGCAGCGCCAAAAACAAACAATCATAGACAAATGTCCAGTATTGATTGCTCTGTCCAATATCAATATTATCCACAATAACAGTAAATAATGTCCTGGTAGAACAGTAGATCATCCCACTGAAGAATAGTAGATCTTCTGATCTTTTCACACAATAGAGCAATAGGTCATCCCACCGCTGCCACCATTTTATGTCATGAATTCCTATTCTTGAGTGGTAAAGAATATCCTAGAATTCCTCTTGACATTATAGTAAGCACACGTACACTTGAAAACTACTTCAAGATAACGTATTCTCAAGTGGAGATTTATTAATAAATCTCATTGGTAAATGCAAACTGCCGGTCTATATTAAGCATTTCTCCTCAAACTAACTTCAAGGAAAGACGACCCTTATTCATGTTACATCCCTGTTTATATAATCTTTTCTCAGAAGCTTCTAGAATTCTCAAGAGACCACTTCTTCTTATCGTGTCCAAACACAGTGGTTCTCAAATATGATCCAGCCAGAGATGGGCACAACGTCTGGCTGCTTCACTGAATTCCGCAAGGTCCTTGTCTGTGCATTGTTGCTCCACAACAGTGGGCACACCAAGAGATGTTCCATTGTCTGTGGTGCTGTTCCACAACCACAGGTAGTGTCCTGATCTGCTTCCAGATAGCCCCACTTCTGCAAGGAAACCTTAGATCGGCCAGTTCTGGTTCTCAATCTGTTGAGGCATCGCCATTCAGCCCATGGGGAGTCAGCTCCAGGTGGAAGATGCTCACCAGGTTCAATACCAATAGATGTTACCTGGGTGATAGCATACTCTGCACATTTGTAGCACAGGGTAAGCGCCGTCGATCTTAGAGTATGTGGGCGAGCACCCCATCTCTGTACCAGTGAGTTTGTTCAAGATGTTATTGCGTGAACACACTTTACTCTTCGTCTTCTTGATGTGGGTCTTATAAGAGAGAGTGCGGTCCAAGGTAACTCCTAGATAGACAGGGTTATCACAGTGCTCCAGGGGTGTTCCAGACCAGGTTACTTAAAGCTCACGTTTGGCTTCACGGTTGCGTAGATAGAAAGCACACGTCTGTGTCTTGGATGGATTTACACGGAGGTGGTTTTCCTCGTAGTAAGGAGTGAGTTCATCCAAAGCTTTGGAGAGACTCTCTTCATCAACTGGGAAGTCTGCATCTTGTGCGCTAATCCCAAGATCGTCTGCATAGATAAAACGTGTTCCTGCACTCCTAGGTTGGTCGTTGGTATAGATATTGAACAGGAGAGGTGCAAGCACGCTCCCTTGTGGTAGTCCATTCTTGAGCCTACGCCATCGGCTTTCTTCGCTCCTAACTGAACAAAGAACATCCTGTTTGAAAGCAATCCTTTGATTAGCTCAGTGAAGCGGATATCCTTGGTGTGATTAACAGTGTTGTAAGCTGCTGATAGATCGACGAACACAACTCCAGTTACCAAACCCTCCTCGAAACCATCCTCGATGTGTTGAGTTAGGTTGAGTACTTGGCTAGTTTTTGATTTGCCTGGCCGGAAACCTGCTTGTTCTGGTATGAAGTGTTCGTCTATCACAGGTGCGATACGGTTGAGCAGAAGACGTTCAAAGAGCTTGTAGGTATGGCTGAGGAGTGATATTGGTCTATAGCTCTTGGGATTGGATGGATCTTTCCCAGGCTTTGGGAGTGCCATAACATGTGCTTTCCTCTAGATCTTTGGAAACCTGTGGGAAATAGGCAGCAAATGTATAGCTCAGGAAGCAATTCCTTTGCTACTGGGCCGAAGTTTTTCAGCTGCTCAGTTGAGATGTTGTCAAGGCCTACTGCTTTTCCTGGTTGAAGTTTATCAATACCGGATTCCAATTCCTCCATGTTGAAAGGGCAGGTGAAACTAAACCTCTTACGGTCTAGTTTGATCTTCCTGGGCTTCTTGCTGCACTTGCCATTTAAAAGCAGTTGGTGGGCAACTTGGTTGGGTGTGACATTTGGCTGATGTGGAGGTTCTGTTGGGTTCCCTCGAAGCTTTCGGATGGTAGACCATGCTTCGTCGCTCAATAGACATAGGGGCGTATCAGCAAAAATCTACTTTTGAGATATTCGCAATTGAAATTTTTTGGATTTTTGAACAAACCCTATAAAAACCTTATTTAAAATATGATCATGATTCTTGAAGTATATAAAGAAATAATAACTTAAGTTTGCTATTAGCATAACTGTAACACTGTAGTGAATACTAATTAATTGTAATTAAGCCTTAAACTGATAAGCTAGTATGTCTATTTATTTAAAATCAACCTTCCAATATAAATAAGTGATACGCCGTATGATATGCCTGTATGTATATTTTTATGGAATGTTACTTTGTGTATAATTCCATACACTGATACGCCGTTATGGCCATTTCTAGTTATTCCACAAGTGATGGACTTATGCCTGATAGAATATTTTAGAAATCCAATACCAGTGATTTGCAAGACAAATAAAGTCCACAAAATATACGAAATGCTTTATTATTCATCAAGTATTACCTACTAGCAAGCAGTATAAGCACATGGTTACATGTCATTCTAATCTTAATAATGAAAGGTTAAGATGCATGTAATTGAAATTAAGAATTTACAGCAAATAATTTTCTATGGATTAAACATTGTGTTACTAAATTAAGTTAAATGAAGTCCTGTAAGTTTTGAATTTTGTCAAATGTTTTGAGAATTACTTTCAACTAATATGTATGTATTAACAGTGATTAAATTGATATAAGAGCCTGGTACTTGCAAATACGCCCCATCAAGTACCGTGGGAAACAAACTTGCGGTTTCGATGGTAGAAGCAATAATGTATAATTATTGCAAAGCCCTATTCAATACTGTGCTAATATTGATGGTTAAACATAAATACGGTGGTTTTTTGTTTATATCTTGGGAATGAAATGGATTTGAGGGCTCAAATTTCAGGACGACAATGAGAAAAATACGGCCTTTCATCTGATATCAAAATCGATACTACTTCCGGGTAATTCAGGGGGTCCCAAAGACGATCGGAACAAGTTTTTCTGTGAAATGGGTCCTATCATAATTATGAAGTTGATAAAAATGCTGAAATTATGCCTGATGCTTACAAGTATATACATAATAAAACACGTATGATGGGAAAAAGTATATTTACATAATGGAACACAAAGACAAACAAGGAAAATAAAAGAAAGCTGTACACAAAAGTAAAACCTCATTTTTGGAAAACAAAACTAGTAAAACTTATTTCCACACAAAGCCAGTACCACACAATGCATGTTAAAACAAATCGTGGATTATCAGGCTGACAAAGCATTTGATTGCGATATACAAGGAACTTCATGTCAGATTTTTATAAGTGCATAATTTAGCTGAGCTGTGTTATATATCAAACTAAATGCAATCAAAATATCATATTCACAAAGCAATTACAAAGAAAATGAAAAGGACTCGTTTCGGTGCAGGGTTAGACAAAATACAAAACAAGAAAAATAACAAAAGGATTAGAGAAAAAACAAATTAAAGAACCCAGCTGAGACAGCAAGAAATATAACGAAATATACATATACGGTAATAAAAAGAGGATTGGTTGTTCTGTGCATATCCCTAACGTCCCTTAATTGCATTCAAATGTACTTTGAAAAAAATCACGGAGCAGACCCCTGCCTTGGGTTAAGGGGGAATTGCCCCTAAATCTAACATGAAAAATAACGCTACCTCCCTTTTTTGCGGTGATCGTTAGATTTTCCTATACGGGCGTTAGTGATCTAGGAGAGTATGTTTGCTGTTGATATGACTGACATTATTGTTCACTCTTAAAATTAATGTTAAAAGGTGAGAATCGCAATATCTCTTACTATTGTGAAAACCTATTAATAGCTAGTAATGTATTATATGCATGTTTGTAATGTAACATTTTAGTTATTTCAAATTTGCTCCTGTTGCAGGTAGCGTTGTCTGAGTATGTACTATGTTTATCATAATTATGTTTAACACTTTCTAGTTAGGCAATAATCTATAGAACTGAACGTGATCGTTGTGCTTAATTAGTTAGGTCCATTTATTATCTGAGTACTTGACTTCAGATAATTATGGACGTGTGGAACCCTTATATGCCAGATCCTGGTTGACGAAGTGTCGGCTTGTTTGAGCAAGAGGAATACCTCCCTGAAGTCAGCATTTAGGTATGACATCTTCAAGTACATCTTCTTTGGTGTGTTTTTCTTTATCATTACTACCATGAAGTCCTTTCAGTTAAGGGCCCGTCCATCATCGCTCTGTCGGCATCGGAGAAGTCAAATGGTACTGGAACGATACTGGAATGTTGTATCCAGTTGTACAATCTTCTGTGCATACCTCAATAACTGCATAGGAGTCATACTTCTTTGTTGGGACTCTTGGCTCAGCATTTCTTTCTTGCAGTCCTCATAACCACAGCGAGCTGGGAGGGCAGAAACAAATCTTCCTATAACGTTCGATCACAGAATGCACAGACTTCCCTTCCACCTAACGTGGTTAGATTCAAAGTAGTAGAGTGTTCCAGTATGGACTGATGAAGAATGTGTTACAAACCAATGCAACATACCAGGGATAATTGTATTTTTATTTTGATCAGGGCACCCATCACAAAATGGTTTATGTCGGCAATTTAGTCAGGTAGTTGAAGACGCACGACGCTATTTCATTTGCCCCACGCTTTCCCTTCATGGGACAAGAATGAAGACCTTTGTTCCTAGATAATGAAAATCCATTTATCTAATTTTGCCCAAAATTGCTCATACGCCACTATGTCTATTCAGCGACGGCTTTCTTGCTGTTTGGTCATATCGGTGGATTCAATTAAAGTATGCCAGGTTTTGATCTTTTCCTGGGAAATCCTCTCCGAAACTTCCTCACCTTTAACAGTTGTTTTGGCTGCAGCGTTGACTTGTATACCAATTGGTCGATGTTGAGTTAGTGGAACAGGATCCAGAACAATCCTGCTACACAGGTTAGAGATGTTTTTGCTAACAACAGCTAGATCAGGGTTGTAACCTCTCTTCCAACGGGCACTATAAAATGATGGCGGCAGCTTAGGGTCGTGAAGGAGACGTAGGTGTTGACTGTCTATCCATTCTTCGACAGCTTGTCCGTCTTTATTAGTTTCTTTGTAGCCCCATTGGGTACTATGGCTGTTGAAATCGCCAATAAAGAAGTGACGTTTGGTGGAATTCCCGAGGCTGAATTGAGGGTGCTTGAAGTCTACTGATGGAGGTTAACTTTGCAGACTGATATAACTATGACAGAGCTGAGCTCAATAGTGAGGACTTCGATGTTGTTGTCAGCAGACATTGATGTTGCTTCTAAAATGGGGTCTGTTTTCACAAATATAGCACTTCCATACTGTCTGTGTGGTCTCTCGATGGCTAAGACCATTCCTGGTATGGTTGGGCGATGGTTTTCGATTCCTCTGTGGGCTTCCTGCAGACATAGGACATCGCATTGGAGGTTGTTACAAGAGACTACTAAGTATTACTTAATTACTATAGTTGAAATTAATCTATGCACTGTGGTACTGGCCAATAGGACTTCTCAATTCACTAGACCTAAGAGTATCATGAAAAATATGAAAAGTAAATACTTTGCATTGTGGATGCATTTGGAATCTTGGTGGTTGAAGGATCAGCCTCTGAATGGATTGTTTTTGTCAAAGCATTTGAAGCTGAAGCTCCGAGAATACGACTCGACGTCCAACCTGCAGAAAAAAACCCATCAATCTTTATAAGTTGTTGGGGATTAGATGCATAGAGAGATTAGGAAGGGCAGAAGTTATGGATCATTTTGGCATTGGTGTTGATATTTGAAATTGCCAAATGTGAAATTGGGTAAATTGTAGCAAGTTGTTTCTTAAATAACAGAATGATTGTGCCCGGGAGTGGTGTCGATAAGTTTTCTCTTGCAAATATTATAGCAACATTTTGAAATTGCAATGCGGTTCACTATAAATGATAATGCTTAGGTATGGGCAACGGTATTAAAATGTAGTCTTAATCGATAGGCAAGGTTTGTTTTTAATAAAGCATAATGAAAGCGTTCGTGAGGAGTTCCCGGGATGCCCGGGATTGATGTCTAGAACTTTATCCTTATTACCCCTTACAAAATTTTTGAGTCTTCTAGCGCATTCTACATGTTATGACTATAAGCTTGTCTTGTTGTTTCCACTGTATAGAGCGCTTTATAGGTTAACTAGCCAGACCGGTTCTCCAAACTCAAACATGCAGATAAATATCTGAAATATTCAGATGAACCAGAAGGAATTTATTACAACTGGGACACTTTGATCCATTCGCTTTGACCAGAAGAATGTTGATAGATCTCAATTCACTAGACCTAAGAGTAATTATACTGCCGCTGAATGGATTGTTTTTGACAAAGCATTTGAAGCTGAAGTTTCGAGAATACGACTCGACGTCCGACCTGCAGAAAAACAACAATCTTTGTAAGCTGTTGCAGATTAAATGTATGGAAAGATTAGGTATGGTAAAAGTTATGGATCATTTTGACAATGGTGTTGAAATTGGAAATTGTCAAATGTGAAATTTGGTAAATAGTAGCAAAGTTGTTTCTTAAATAAAAGAATGATTGTGCCCGGGATTGGTGTCGATAAATTTTCTCTTGCAAATATTATAGCAACATTTTGAAATTGCAATGCGGTTCACTATAAATGATAATGCTTAGGTATGGGCAACGGTATTAAAATGTAGTCTTAATCGATAGGCAAGGTTTGTTTTTAATAAAGCATAATGAAAGCGTTCGTGAGGAGTTCATACCCCGGTTAGGTAAACCCTTCTCAAAACCCTATTTTTAAAACAAATTTGCTGAAGGGGAAACAATTATGGCCGGTTGTAGATAGTTTACTTTGCATTCAAAAAGGTGAAATAAGCATAATAATAGTGAAGTTGTTTTTGGACTAAAAGGCGTTTAGTGTGGTGGGCGCAAAGTGGACATAATTGAGAATTTCAGCTCGCCGAAATTCTAAATTTTGCCTCGGCGAAATTAATTTTTGATTAACTATTTTGATTGGTCAAGAATTTCAGCGCGGTGAAATTCATTTCGGCGCGAGGAAATTAAAGGGGTATTTCGTGATTCACATCCTCGTTCCCGACTTACCTAAACATAATTGAGATTTTTAATTCTGCCTAAGTATAGTATGTGTGCCAAATCTTACGTGCAGATTCAATCTACTCTCTATCTTCTCTCCGTAAACCGACAGAAATTACAACGCATTGACCTATGGGCAACACGATACGAACATTCGCTCATAAAATCAAAACGCACCATCAGAATCAACTGAAATTTTGGAAATAACATTTTCATGAGGATATCTAGTAAACCATAAATAAAAATTGAGCTAGTTATGACTCAAATGGCCAATGATATGCGGTTAATATGCCAGTATGGTCAGTGCTAAAAGATAATATTTTTGACTGCTCGATATTCGTGAAATGGTGCAAATACCTCTCCTGGGATCCATACCCGAAACTCAGTCGTAAATCTACGTGCACACTATGTCATGCCTGAGAGGACCAATTTGTCCAAAGCACTGTGTAACTGCTATGAAAAGGTCTGTTATGTAGGACAAACGTATGAGTTAGTATACACGTAGGGTTACGCACGAGTTTGGGGAACGGGCCCCTGGAGACCGTGGGCCTAATATTTTTCTCTCGACCTTCGGCCTTGGGGAAATATATAGGTTATACACCACTACCCTGGCTCCCGTAAGGATAAAAAATCTTGAGTGGACTACTTTCTTGCATGGCATCTGTAAAAATTGCTTTAAAATGTCTGAAAATGCACTAGTTATATTAAAAAAAAGTGATGGAATTTCATGATTGACGTGGTAGACTGGTATGTTTTCTCAAACTAAGTGGCATTTGGACAGTAAATTTGAGGCAATTTACTCCTCGCTCGTCAATTACACATCGATTTGCTCATTACTAGTTCTAAGCGACTATATAGAATCTCGGGTTGCCGGTCTGACGTTCGGCGATTCATAACTAAAACATTTTCTCGGGGGGGGGGGGGGGGGACATGCCAACCTAACAGCAACAGATCACCATTAACTTCCGGCGTAACCCGAGTGCTAGTCTTATTCAAAGACTTAACGGTAGGAGGGCGCTCTTACGCATATCGAACGGTCACACACAGACTTGACTTAAGGCTAGGCCTGGTCACGAATATTTAAATCTAAATGACCGTTATTGGAAATTACACTATTTTGCAGCGGGGTTAACCCACTAACCCCGACGGATTTTGAAGTCAATATTTTTCCTAAATTATCATGATATTACTAAGATGTATTGAACGAAGGCTTAAAAGTTGATTTTGCAATGTTACTGGAACCGAGGCTGCCGTAGAAAATACACGTAAGAATTCCCTAAATGACCGTTTGGAAATCCCCAATGCCCAAATCGAGCAGATAATGTCCGACCCCTCCTGCATTTTCTGGTCATCATATGTTCAAAATTTGGTTATTTGGTGAGTTGAGCTTGTTCTTTTGGGTGATATTGTTGTATTTCCTCTGTGAGAGTTTTAAATGTGAAAGAAACATGCTCAAAGTTGCACTTTTCACATAGACAACTGCGTATAACCATAAGTGAGTTAGGGGTGTGTAACCTATAGTACTAGTAGGCCACGGACTCCAGTCACCTGTGATAGGTATTTTGCACAAATGTCCCTTATGAGCCGTCAAGAAATGAAATAATACCTTGTTAAGCTGTGAGTGTGTTGTTTTTGCCAAACTTTTGAAGCTACGTGTGAAGCTGACGCTCCGGAAAGCGACTCGATGTCCGACTGCAGAAAAACAAGAATCTTTGAGATTAGATATATATGCAAAGAAGGGATATATGGGGGACTAGTACACAAAACTCATGTGAGATTGCAAATGAGAGCTAATCCAGACAGCATGAATCTAATAAAGTATCTTGTTATCTATGCTTACTAATTCTCACAGAATCTTCTCCTAACCTTTTTATAAGGCTAAGGGGTACTAAAGTAGATTAAGGAGGACCTCATTCAAAAAGTTTTCGGTTTGGGACTCCCGGGCGCACCTAGAGCGCACCTAGAGACGGACTTTTTGTGCTAAAATACCACGAATATAGGGTGTATAGTAATGTAGCTAGTAAATAAATGTGACTTTAAAACTTTTCATTATTTCACATCTAAGATAGCTTGGATGTTTCACTTGAGGTATCAGGCATGTAAACACAGAAAATATTTCCATTGAACGTTGTTATTTGAAATAACTTACTTTGACACTGCCAAAATATCCTTCCTTATCACAGCATTGGAGAAAAAGAATTCGTATTCAATGCACACAGTAAAAGTTTATGGTACTACTACAGTTGTAAAGTAATGTAGCAGTAAAATAAATGTTGACTTAAAATAATTATTTCACATCTAAGATAGCGTGGGTGTTTCAATTGAGGTATCAGGAATTAAACACCAGCAAATATTTCATTGAAAAGTTGGTATTTGAAACATAACTTACCTTTGGACACTGCAAAATATCATTCCTTATCACAGCATGGAGGAAATAATGCATTCTTATATCAATGCCCACATAACGCAAACGATTTGTATTTGCCTCAAAAATGGGTCAACCTTTATTAAGAGATTAGCACAAGAGGTTTTGACATTCCGGCCAACTATGGCATAAGTCCTTCTATCAGTAACAGACTATTGTAGAACGAATGCAATCTATTTCCAGTCAGCCGATTCTGTAAAGGAACGTTGTACCAAGAACACAATATGTTTTTGTTTTGGCAACAAGGCCTAATCTACATGGACGGGGATTGAAACCCCATACAATATCACCAAATAGACATAGGCAAGAAGTCTCACTTAATGACAACTAGTAGTACTATAGTAGATTCCAATTGAGGGTAGAGTTATGGGCGGGTTGGACTTGTCCATACTCAAAAAGGGGACAGAATACCAAGAAAATCTTCGATTTTTCCTCGCAATACAAAAGAGATCGGAATGAAGCGACTGGCCAACTACAAATAAAGTTCGTTGTTCGTCAGTCAATTACGTTGTATTTTATCATATGTGATGCATAGTGTGTCTACCCAAGAATTGGTTTCAAACATTGCTACAACAATTTACAATAAATTTTAGTAGGTACGTAACATGTGTGGTAAACATGCAGAACTTTTATCTTTACTATTCATAAAGTCAGCTTTCACCTGCTTCACTGACTATTCCTGGATTGGTTTGCGCTTTCTTGAGTATTCTAGGGTTTATAACTTTTATGACTATTGATTGGGATGTGAATTGGCCCAACCGCTCAGGGTGGGCTAATCAGGTATAGCGACACATCATACCACAAATACACGGACTAAAGCTTTTACATACTCATCCTCAATCATACTTCCAATACAAAAAAGTAGAGGCTATTCCATATCAACTGGAATCTAGTATAGTATATAACGACAAACAAACAAAACAGGCATCACAGTGTGGAAACAAAACTTTAAACATAAACAATATATACCCGATGAGAAGCAGTAGTAATATATGAAAAATCACTTGATGCCATACTCAGTCGTCATATCAGCGGCAAATGTCGTCGTAAGACTTGCCGGATTGTGAACTCGATATGTCAATTCGTTTCTGGCCAAACAGTTATAGGAATTGTTATAACATTTGACAAAGAAAATAAGAAATGTACGCATATAGACTTCTGGCATTTAAAAAAAATAGCAAGTACAGGGTAGCAAAAAAGAAAGAAACGTAATTCCGAGGAGAATGTCTCAAAAAAAGTATTTCATTAGATAAATTTTGGTAATAGGGTTAGAGTGTTCGTTAGTGATTTTAATTTAAAAAAAGAACCCTCAAAGCTCCCCTATTTAACTGAAGAGAGAAAAAAAAAAAGTAAACCCATACAAATTAATATATCTTTAGGTTTCCGACACCGAAAAAAATCTTTCCAAAGGACACATATTGACCGAGTTATGGCGATTAAAATTTGTAAAAAAAAAACCCCAACTTTTTTTCATTTATCCCACGGATTGTTATGTTTCAGTTGTCTGAGACAATACATTCTCCAAGCAAATTTTTGTTCTTGTGACAAGGTCAGTTAGTTTCAATTATCAGAAATTCCAAGATCTTACTTTTACCTCTGTTGCTTTAAGTTACGGCAAACTTAAAAATTTAAAATTAGAAAATGATTATTTGCTAAATCAGCAATCGAACAATCATCAAAAATCAGATTTGTGCATGTATGGCAACAAGTACAGGTATACTACATACCCTGCAAATGATAAGGACCAGAAGCAACCTAATAAGGACAGAATCGGAGTTTTAGTCATTACCGTCCGAACGGACATCTACAACCCCGTAATTGAATGGAGAATCGTATCGGAAACACTGCCGTTTCTTCCTTTTCTGTCAATTATACAGCTGGAAAAGGTAACTTATGAAGAATTCTACCACACCTTATCCTCACTTTGAAGCATATTCCTGCAAATTTCCAATATTTTTCAAATCACTGATAGTGTCTTTAAATGTTGGTTACAGATTACCCCTGGATGTCTTTAGCCTTATTATCAAATGTCCCTCTCTGCTTGGGTATGTTATTTTTATGTGTAAAATATATCTCTATTTTCCATCGGCCCAGACTATCATTTGCGAGCAAATTGAAGAAATTTCATATTTTTTCTGAAACAAAAAAAGGTGCAGTACCACTTTAACATATTAACATAGAGGACATACCGTATTACCATTTGGGGTGTGGATAGAGCGCAAACCCGACTGCGTTCCGACACAATCCATGAGGAATTTCTCACCATTTTCAGAACTTTGACTATAGTTAATGGTCCAGTTATGAAGACAGACCTTACGACTTTAGAAAACCGGCTTAGTGATGCCGATGCGGTGATGAGTGTGACCGATACGATCGAGTGGAATTTGAACATGACGGTCACATTTACGAACACAGATGGGCATGGGCGCGCTCACTCCATCACCGCATCTGATAGCCCGGTTTTCTAAAGGTCGAATTGTTTTAAGGCCAGTGTGGCAGGAGATATAGTCCTCCGGCTCATAGTCCAACTGCCAAGCGGTGAAGGGACGTGATTCAGTTGACTTTTCACGAGTTTTTGGCCCGAAGATATTGTCCTGGACCAATATTTTCAACTCGGATTGCGTGGCGTGCGTCTGTGGCCGCTGGCTTGGTACTCCAAAAATCGTGGTTCGATCCCCCTCCAGGCGTAAAATTTTACTTCATTATGATTTTCTATCTTGGAGTTAAAGAAGATTCAATGAAAAAATCAGGAGTTGAAGATGAAGTCGTTAAAATCGTGAATAGCTGCCTTATGAGATAATTTAACTGCTTTATGGTCCTGGTACCATAATATCGGTCGAGAATCTTACACGTGCGTCGTCATGGAGCCCGGGCTATGGCCCCAGGGGGGACTATATCTTTTTACACCGGATCCATGCTCTCTTAATTCTTAGATTTATTTTAAGTCTAAGGTGATGAAATAGTGACAACCTTTTGGGATTTAAAAACAATTCCTTTGGATTCAAATTAAATCTTTAAATGATTTTATAAACAGTTTTAAATCATTTAAAGGTTTATTTTCAAATCAAAAGGACTTATTTTAAGTAAGCCTTATACACGGATTAAAAGTCCAAAAAAGGTTTTGTCATTAATTTCAGTCTCGTTAGACTTAATAATAAGTCTAAGGAATTAAGAGAGATGTGAGAATATAGCATATGGCTGGTATTCTGAAAGGGAGACTAACTTTAGACCTGGGTTTAAATCAGGGCTAGTCCTACATGAGTGGACTTTTTTCTTTCAAAAAGCTGCGAAAGTTAAATGTAACAGTTGAGAAAATTCCTCATGGATGGGCCGTTCCGGCCCATCAATGAGGAATTTTCTCACCCGTTACAGCACATTTTTAAGAGTATGTTGGAAGGAAAAGGTCCACTCATGTAGGACTAACCCTGTTTTAAACCCAGGTCTAAAGCCCGGGTCTAAAGTTAGTCTCCCTTTCAGAATACCAGCCTAAGAGTTTACATTCACTTGATTGGAATTCTGACTCCAATCTCTTGTCTAAAATGTTCGAGAGTTAATGGCCTGTTGCACTTTATCCTTAATGGAAACGGTAGAGATTCACGTACCTGGCATTTTACATGTGGCCGTCAAATGACTTCTTACAATTTTAATGTCGTTTGAAATGAGAACGGTGTCATTACTCTTAGCTATAAATTCAAGGCTGTGACAATGGCAGGGATTCACAGGAGTTAATTTCCAATTCCAGGTCCAGTTGCCAATTTTACTTACTCCGATGTAACACACTTCTCCATAGGCCAGAGAGATAATTCCTTAAAGGAGAAATAACACACTATATTGTTTCTCGGCAGTGATATTATTACAATTAAAAATAAATTGATAAATGAGCAAATTAGAAGAAAAATGAAAAATAACTGGTGGGTGCGTCCGTGTTACAATAATAGGGAGCTTTCGATTTCCACGACGGTAAAGGGCCATTCTTCAGGATGTCACACACGTGACCGAAATTCATTTGCCACCCATGACAAAACAAATAATCTAGCGAAAGTGGAAACATTATTTTTGGTTAGATTTTGTCCAAACCTAACCAAGAATAATGTTTCCACTTTCGCTAGATTGGTTGTTTTGTCATGAGAAGCAAATAAAGTTTGGTCACGTGTGTGACATCCGGAAGAATAGCCCTAAAACACCAAGCGTTGTTGTCCTCGGCACTTGTAGGGCTATTTGTGTGTTGTAGAATCTGGAGGACCGACGTATCCAGGGCGTATCGCACAGTTGGCGCACATGTTCGAGGAACCGTCCTAGAACTATCAGTCGTGGATTTCGAAAGCTCCCTATTCTCACGGCCAGTGTGACATCTCGGCAAATGTGACTCCTGGGAGACACACTTTGGGCCGTAGATTTATTTTTACCTAACTGGAGCATTGATGTTATCAATGGGATAAGAAAATACCCAATGTAAATTAATTATAAAACGATTAA
>JAMKCH010004408.1:0-34286 GCA_023653785.1 Ophioderma brevispina | reverse complement strand
TTTTTTACCAATCTGTCACCCAATAACCCCCTTTTTTAAAGTCCCCACACCCAATGCCCTAAAAGCCCCAGATTTTAGGGATCTGACACTGAATGACCCCCTTTTTTGCTCAAAACCTTATTGTTTTGGTCCACCCTGTATTTTGTGTGTAACAAAAAGAGTAGGGGATTTATTGTACATCAGTTAGGATTATTCTATCCATCAAATGCCCCCGTTTATATTCTCTTCCACGCACAAATGCCCCCATGTGTATTCTCATCTCCTCTACCACGAATGACCCCCTTTTTGCAGAAATCTCTCACACCGATCGCTCTTGGATTCAAGGGTCCGGTAGAGCATGAGGAAAACATATCTTTACATTGTTGTTTTTCATATTTGCATTAGAAACCCGGAAAAAACAGTTGTTGGTCCAGTTGTCTTTCTTGTTTTTGTTTTAGAAATCCAGAGAGAAACAAATTTTGAATTGATCTCCTTCTGTGATGTTATTTTGTTTGATTTTTCCTACTTGAAACGAAAAATTATCATTGTGAAGCATTCTTCTTTGACGTCACATGATTACAATAATGCCGTCCACCAGGACACAATCATTGTGTTTGTACTTGTACATACATTGACAGAACTGACCAGGTGTGATCTGGGTATCATATATCAAACCATACCCAAAAACCAGTTGGTGTATTTTCTAATACATTGGTGGAATGAAAGCTACTGAACTGCGCCATGGAATTGAGATTTTAACTAGCTCATAGTGATATCAATGACAGTTGAAATCAATGATTCTTTTCCATGCTTTTGTGTGTTTGATTTTTATATTTGCATTAGAAAAACGGTTATTATTGTGAGGGATTTTCTTGCTTCTTACTTGAAAATGAAAAAAGGAAACGATTTTCGGTCATATACACAGACCTAATTAGCACGAACTATACGAAAAAATTCCGTATTTCTGATAAGTAAGAAATATTTCAATTTAGGTGTCCATAATTTATACGGAAATATTTAACATACATGACATAGTCAGTCGATCGTTCGTTCGTTCATTCATTCATTTGTTCATTCATTCATTCAATCAATCATTCGTTCATTCGTTCATTCATTCATTCATTCGTTCTTTCGTTCGTTCGTTCGTTCGTTCGTTCAATTCAGGAAAAATAGTTTAATAAAGAAAATACATACATGACATAGTGTATAAACAACAACACCCTCCCCATAAAAAGCATAATGTGCCGGGCCCTGCTAAATTAATAAACTTACGTACTTACAAACTATTTATTTAGGTCCAATACTACTAGATGATTATAATGCGCACAAGAACATTAGTCATACAATAAAGGGTTTCCAAGAAATAAGTTCCATCCTAAAAGTCGAGGACATTGCATAACTTCACTTAGAACTGCATGGATGTGTAGAAAATTTTAAAGAGAGGAAACATTTGGCTCTGCCATAAAACTTCTTGCTTTCCAAAAAACACTTCAGGTTTCAGCACACACTCCATTTTTCCAAAAATGACGTTTTCGGAAAAAGTGGCACTTAGTCAACCAATTTTCAATTTAAACAACAAAGATTTCATTTCCTTTCTTTATATTCATTGCGGTATGAAGTAAATAAGCTTAAAGGGGGATGGCCCGATTTAAGGATATGAAGTTTTCATCTTGATAGATTGGCCTTCACCCAAAAACCCCACCTGTAAAGTTTCGCGCCGATATTTCAATGCGTTTTCATGTGAGAGCAGAAAACGTGATTTCGTAAGCCCCATAGAGTACTGTGTAAAATTAATATTGGTCGACCAAATTGGGGTACATTTTCGCTCATTACTTCCAAACCAAACATCCTTTGGCCCTAAGATTTCACAGGGTAAATTAGAAAAATAGCAGCTTTCTTCTGATACCAAAACGTTGACCACTTCCGGTAAAATCTGGGCTTCTGGGGACGAGGCTATTAGCGATCGGGCCATGGACCTTTAAAACATTAACGCATATGCAAGACAAATATGTAAGCAAACAAACAAACAATGAGATGTAAGCTTTACATTCATCAGTATCAAATAAAGTCATTGTTCTCTTTTTTATGAAAGAAAGAGGTAATGTTTGAAATCATGATATGCCTGTTTCAAATCAAAATAAGCTTAATTGTTTTGTCATTCAGGATGAGACTCAATAGTCAATGTTTCCTCCATCTGTACTGATGACATCATTGCAGGGTTTACGCATGCTGTTTACCAATTTGCTGATGTTTTGTTGAGGAATGTGGTTCCATGCTCGCTGGATAATTCCACTATACGTTGAGTCAGTGTAGCGTTCTCCTTTATGTGTCGACCTGCTTCACATTTCACCTGGTGTTGCTTTAAAAAAAACCATATCTTCTCTTTGTTTGTTTGTTGTAAATCATGTAAATTGATAATTTCTTGACTCTATACCTTTGAATACGAAAAGTGCCACTTTTTCTGAAAACATCATTTTTGGAAAAAAGGAGTGTGTGTTGATACCAAAAGTGTTTTTGAAAAGCAACGACTTTTGTGGCAGAGCCAAATGTTTCCCCTCTTCAAAACTTTTTTAAAACTTTCCAATCATCCAGTTCTAAGTGAAGTTATGTAACGAAATGTCTTGGAATTTTTTGGGAACTTATGTTTTGGGAACTGTGTACAAAAATAGTGGGAACTGGGAAGAGTAAATGCAAACTAAAACCAGAGTGCAGTAATGGCTGCAAAGTTTTTGTTATGTTGTTTTTGTTTGTGATTGTTTTCTTTTGTTCATGTCGCTGTTTGTGTGTGTGTGTGTGTGTGTGTGTGTGTGTGTGTGTAGGTGTGTGTTTAGGTATGTGTGTGTGTTCTTGAATCGATTCAACTTCACTTTCAACCCAATCATGACGCAAAGAAGATACCGATGACGTTATTATAAGCCCTCGGTTGATTGATTGATTGATTGATTGATTGATTGGTCGATTAATATGCGTCTGCCGCCCATGAATGGCGATCACTTTTGAGCACTCTGCATAGCTTAATTGTTGATGCACGGATATGGTTGATGTAACCCTGTCAATAGAAAATGTAAATGTTTTGGTTAAGAAATGCGCGGAATGAACCCAATTTTAACGCAGAGTTTTAAAAACAAAAGGAAGCGGGCAAAAAGCTCCTGAATAAGTCCAATTGGGAAGACAGACTCACGGCGCGGCATTACGCCAAACTGAACATTTTATTTTTTAAGCCAAACATTACTCATAGTCTAATCTAAACACACAGGCCGCTAAATGCACACATGCACGGAACCCATTGTTATACATGTACTTTGGTCGAAGCCTTTCTGCGTCATAGTCGTCATTTTGATCGAATCCGTGTGACAAATGACACGTTTATTTTTCAGTTCAGAGAACATGCCATTCCATACGATCCGGAATACTACTGTAACAACGTGTGATATCGGGTCTTAATTCAGGACAAACGTGTAATGGCGATATGGGATGCGTGGCATCAGGAATGGTTCCGACGTCTCCTGAAAATAAACAAACTAAAGGTAAGCTTACTTAATTTCCCATCTAATTTGGCAGCTTTTGGCCATCGATTTATATTTATACTTTCGATATATAAACTTAGGCTCACATATAGCTAGAATATACTTGAAACTTGTGGACATAATGAAGAGATAGGTCTAACTCTTTTAACTCTTTTTACCTTGCGGAACTATATAGACCTTAACCGCAAAATGGTTTTTAGAAAGAAAGAAAAATAAATAAATAAGCAAACAAAACAAAAACAAAACTTTGAAAGCTCCAGGGAACCCCTGGGGGGAGTCTCAACTTTTTTGTTGGTAGGTATGTGCCGCCCATATTTAAAAAATTGAGGCTCCGGAGCTGATTTGAGGCCCCCAAAATGGGGTCACCGGAACTAGGTTTTCCGAAAATTTCAGAAAATGAGAGCTAATAAGCTGCAGTTTTCCTCAATTTGCAGCTACTTTTTGATGTGTTTCAAAGAAATTTTGGTAACATAGGTCTTTGGAACATGCAAATAGGGTCTCGGGAACTGAAAATATTTTGTTTGTACAAAACCTTTACCAGTTTTTACAAAACCCGATTTCTGCATAACCCTAAAAAGCGAAGAACGTAAGTCGGGTTAATTCTTTAAAGAGCTTTCTGTAAGATTCTTTAAATTCGTCAATTAGCATACACCTTAAAAATAATAAAATCTTAAAACTCCGAGGATTTTGATTTGATTGATTGTTTCATTGGTAATAATCATGTTACTGTTATTTATTTTTCACATATTTCTATTATAGACGGTTTTAAATTTTAACAAAACGCAGCAAAGTTGGTGGTTATGGATTAAAATGAAAATTCACATATTTAGGCGTAACGAGAGCATTACTCTTTGTTAATTTGGCGCGCGCTAAGCTTGCATGTGTGTGTGGGGTGCATGTGGTGTTGTGTGGGTGTTGGTGTGTTGTGTGTGTGTTGATGCTAATTATGGCTTAAAGCGCTGATCAGCTCATGAGGCTTAAAAATAAAAAGTTAAAGAAATGCTGCTAAATTTGAGAGAAATTAACCTGGGAGCGCACGGAACAATAGCTGGAAGTATTTCTGCAACCAAATGCCGAATGCCGGACCAAATGTAACGCGTTTGCAATAATGGTACTAATTGCACAGCGAAATTAAAAAGAATTTTCCGTGTAAACTGATTTCTAATTAACTGAAGCTTTACACATTGATCTAGAAATACACACCAATATGCATTAGAAAAATACTTTGGCAAGGAGATGTATTTCAGCATTGTATAAATCACTCGGGCCAAGAAGCAAACAACAGTTAGTTTCTCTGGTCCAAGACACCTACCGCAAGTTTTGTAAATTGCCATTCGGAGAGAAAAATGCACCTTCGTTGTAATGTAATTATCACAAATGCACGTGTTTTGATTATTCAACAAGCTTTAACTTTTCAGGATTAATTTTATGCATCATAAAAATAATATTGCCATGATCAACCAAGATATAATACAGATAATAGTAGGACCCCCGCAGGGCAATTCCCTGGAGGGCTGATATTCAGACTGGCTAGTGCCTTAAATATGCAACATCGAGAATAATACTGTCTAAACTGCAAACAAAAGTATAAAGCTGTATAAGAGACACGAAATATCGATTCAGATACATTGGTAGAATAACAACTGTAACTTGAGGCAATAAAATTGAGACTAAAGTGATTGTGTATTTGGAGCAAGAGAAATAGAAGGCGACTCAGAATAATTTTACTTTTGTTTTACTGTTAAATGTGCTATCAATCAACCACAGTCATGTTCATTCATTTTATAGCGACCTCTAGGGGGTCTATTCCTTGGAAAATTACAATACAACAGTTCTCATAATTTTTTCTGATGCAACTAGCGGCTGGAAGTTCGTGGATAAATGTCAAATTTTCAGTGAAAACAACCATATTTTTTGTCATTCGTAAAAAAAAATAAACCATGAAAACCACTGCTCTCCTCACTCTCTCTCCTCGTGCACTTTTCAGAGGCCACTGCTACGAGCAACTAATAATCAAGTTTAAGGGCCTTAAATAAACTAATAATTTGATAGTCAAAAATGATTGCACTGTTTTTCGACTGCGATTCTCTTTTATTAAGCCCATAGTGAGAGTGCACTTTTTATGGAGATGAATTTAGGGATCACTCTTATCTTAAGAGTGGAACTTTTTACTAAAAAACTTTTTTGCATTTAAAAATTCGTAATCCTTTGGGAAAGTCACAATCGGCGGATGAAGGGAATATCGTCCCCAGTGATATCGTATCACCTTATCATTTTGCTTATGGGCCTACTTATCGTCCTTTAAAATACACTAACATGCATCGGGAAACACTGAATTAAACCTGGCCGCGCGATTAAGGGGATGGCCCGATTTTAGAATATTAAATTTCCATCTTGATAGATTGGCCTTCACCCCAAACCCCATCTGCAAAGTTTCACGTCACGCCGAATTTCAATCCGTTTTCATGTGATAGCTAAAAAACGGTGATTTTTTAATCCCCATAGAGTAGGTGTGTAAAATTAATCTTGGTCGACCAAAATGGGGTAACATTTTCGCTCATAAACTCCAAACCAAACACTTTGGCCCTAAGATTTCACAGTGTAAATGAAAAAATAGTAAGCTTTCTTCTGATACCAAAATGTTGACCCTTCCGTAAATCGGGGCTTGCTTGGGGAACGAAGGCTATTAGCTGATCGGCCAGGACCTTTAATACAAAATAGCTTAAAATCACTCAAAGTGAGCAGCGCAGTTACTCGAATTCCAAAAAGGACGCAGGTTTGATTTTCTTCTGCCGCAGTTCAACTAATATAACGTGCACGTGAGCTGCGGAACTTTGGTATGATCACCAGGGAACACACACTCTTAGATCTCTAATACTTGGATGTCAAGACAATTTTGTGAGCCATATTTTAACTCATAGTCACTTGCGTCTGACCACTACCTTTCAGTGCTTCCTCATCACATCAACCGACTGAAACCGTGCATTAAAACCATGCAGACTCGAAAATTCGCAACATCCAAAGAGACATCTTTCGCTCTGAATAATACGATCTGCTGTACTTCTTTGTTTGCCTTCAGATGCTGAGTGGGATTCTCTAGTTAATTAATATAACATCTTATCAAAACACTTTGATTATATCATGCTCTCCACTCGTAAACCGATCTGTAGTTTTGCGTCCCATGCCCCTTGGTACACATATGTTCTTCGTGCTGAGGAGAAGGAAGGACGGCGTCGGGCCCTGGAGCGCAGAGTTTCATGGGCTCACAGTATTCAAAGAGGCCTACAAAGATCAGTGCCTAAAACAAAAACTCTCTACTTTCTAAGTTCTAAAAAAGCCAAGACAGATTATCATAACAACGCAGATTACTATACATGTATCAATCGGGACCTTTTCCGTTTAGTCAGTAAGTTAACTTCTCCAGAGTGGAACAACCGCTACCTGCCCATGAATTCCCAAAAAGATTCTTGCTGATAGTTTTGCAGAATTTTTCTATAAGAAAATCACGAAGCTGCGTAACAGTCTACATGATACTTCTACTGCCAGTCTATGTCCGTTGAACTCAGACAGAGTCATGCCAAAGCACCTTCACTACTTTGTCTACAGTGTCTTGAAGAGGAGTCTTGAAATCCATCAAATCAGCATCAATTGAGTCCTGCTCCTTAGACCCTTTACCAGCTGGTCTCTTTTTAAAACTATGCTAGATGATCGTTTCACCATCATAACAGGGAGGCCACTCTTTCCTTGTCTTCCGGCGTATTTCCCCAAGCTCATATCTCAAGCATGCCTCTGTCATCCGCGGCTGAAGAAGTTTGGCTTGGACAACAACATCCTCTCAAATTAGCGCCCTATATCTAATCTGCCATTTCTCGGAAAAGTGATTGAAAGAGTAGCATGAATCAAGAGTTGGCAGATTTACCTCATCGATAATGATCTCCATGCTCCGATGCAGTCGGCATACCGGCAATATCAACAGTACTGAGACTGCTCTGTTAGGGTGCAGAATGACATCTTGACTGCCCTTGACAAACCAAAAGAAGCTGTGCTCGTAGAGTTAACTGGACTTCATCGCCGCCTTCGATACCCATAGACCACAAACAGCACCTAACCCGTCTAACGCAATCATATCAGTCCGAGGTGCTTCGTCAGATCCTGTGGCGTTAGATTGTGGAGTCCCACAGGGCTCGGTTACTGGACCGATTGAACTTCATCTTGTTCAGTGTCCCACTACAGATACATCACTGCCCACGGTATTAAATTTGTTGTTTACGCTGATGACACCCAGCTCTACCGGACTTCCCCCATCGGATCGTGAGCAGCCATGAAAAAGATTGAAACATCATTGTAGACATCAATCCTGGTGTAACATCAACAAGCGATATTAAATGACAAAGACGAGTGCTGTACTTTCGCTATCATTTTAGCAGATCGGCTAGCAACTTTCAGCCAACTATGATCATTGGCTATTCTGTTATCCATACTCCGGCAGCTGAAGCACGGAACCGTGGTGTCATCGTAGACTCATCACTAAGAAGGATCAATCATGTTGACAGCTTTGCCCAAAGCTGCTTTCTCTCAATAAGGACAATTGGGCCAGTTTCGACAGTACCTTGAAAAATCTAAACCATCAGATGGTCCCGCCTTTGTTACATCTAGCCTGGATTCCTGCAATTCAGGGTTCGCCGTTTCTTCCCAAGGCGAAAAACCGCGTTTTTTCCGCGGTTTTTCCACTTGGAAGAAACGGGTTTCATCCAGTTTCTTCCCCTGAAAGCGGAAGAAACTAAAAAGTCATTTAAAAATTTTCGATTTTAAAGCCACTGACTTATATTTTTGGTTTTATATTATACAGTGAATGAAATATATGAATAAGGCAAAGAACCATTCAGGGACCCCCTTACCTACCCCATGCACTTGCTAATCACCGCCAATTTATACTCACAAGGCCTAAATATAAAAAATACAGGAAGAAACTGATTCTCACTTTTACACCATCAAGGCCAATGCAGAGTCTCCTTGAAAGACTTGAACATCTTCACAAATGTTAGTCTCCTAACCAGGTTCTCCCACTATAAGCATTACAACAAAAACCTTATGTTCTACTTTGTATGATTTGTATTTAATTAACAAATTTGGGCCATACATATGTTGAAACAGCTCCTTTTCATGTTTGCATCTGCAATTACAACTGTGATAGTTAAATGTGCACATGGAAAGACTTGGAAAATAACTTACAATTATCATCTGTAAATTTGATAGCATGTCAAAACAAAATTGTGCCAATTTTACTAGATACTTGGAAGGTATACTAACATGCTATAACTTGTAAATTAATTTTGAAAAAAAAAGCAATTGTAAATTTAAAGTAACTAAAGTAGCCTTGATGATTTGAAGTGCAAAGCAGATGAATATGTTGTAATTTAGTATGTTGTTCATATACATTTCTTATTTCTTCCATTTCCTTCCAATTTCTTCCAGTTTCTTCCAGTTTCTTCCGGAGAAACTGTAAGAAACAGTCATGTTTCCAGGTTCTTCCATTCTTCCGGACGAAATAGGTTGCCTTCCGAAGTTTCCGAAACCCTGCTGCATTCCGTTGCTTTACGGGCCTTCCAGAAAGAGAATTGACCAAGGTTCAGCGAGTTTTCAAATGCATCTGGCCCTCGGTCCCTAAAATCCGTCGACGAGACCATATCACACCACCTCTCTACCAACTACCTTGGCCTCCAATTAAACAGAGGGCTGGTTTTTAAGGATTCTACTTCTCACCTAAGGCCCTCCACAGCATGTCCCCCTGCCGGAGCCATCCAGCTTTATTCACACCGAGAACCTGAGATCATCTTCTTGGTCTTGCTCCCGCTGAGTAAATCAGCCAACTCACAACAAGTTCTATGGTGATAGATCTTTGCTTATACGCATACACATTTGTGGAATAAACTCCGTGCACAGTTACCGCTTAGCTCATTCAGCAACTCTTTTTAAAGTCACGTCTGAAGACATTCCTATTTACCAACATTTTGGCTCCTGATACTATCCTTGTTTCTGTTGCAGTCCAATCACTAATTATAATGCTGTGATTTTCTTATTCTCTACCTTCATCCAATCCGGTTGCCTAGGATAGTTGTTTTTTCATCAGTTTAGGTAGGGTTAGAGGCATCTGAATCCAGTAAATATCAAGACTTAAAAAACGAAGTCGCTGTGTGGTCATACACCAGATTCCTTACAGGCAGATTCAGGTGTATCCCCATGTTCTTAGTATGAGGAGGCACTTGGTTGTCTTTCTCTTCTATCTGTTGGTCAAATTATATATGTTTGAATTTCTACTTTAATTTAAGTTTTTTTCTTGAAATTGTATAATTGATGTAGATCCAATTGTTGTTTTTAACATTAGAATTTTTCTATTTTTGTTTTGTCTTATGGATATTTTGTATATTGCTCCTTTCTATGTAACGCCTAGAGGCCTCTGCTTAGGCGCTATATATCAAGATTGTTATTTATTATTATTATATTATTTTTACGAAAAAAATAAGTTTAGAGTAATGACGAAAGGAAAACGTCCAGGAAAGGCAATGTGTATTCTAATGGTGTTAAAATAAGTAACAGTTGATATTTTGGTCTAGTCCAAATTTGATTGCATAAAATGTTACTTTTGTTATTTATAAATAAAAAAAGTTCCAAAAACAAAAAATTATATTGTTCTTTTGTTTTGCATAACTTCACTTAGAACTGGAAATTTTTAGAAATACGTTTTGAAGAGAGGAAACATCTGGCCTCTGCCCAGAAGTTTCCCAGGAACACAAAACGTTATCGCAACGTTTGCGGACGTCCGAGATTGGTTCAGGGTTTTGGTACAGGACTTTGTAAAGGTGCAAAGAACATTCTCATAACGTTTATCAAGTTGTACGAACGTTCGTGCACGTCACACTTTGGACCGGTGTGAAAGCAACTATACTAGTCCGGCGTGGACGAGTCAAACCAGAATCGAGTGCACCTATTCCTTAACCGTTGTAGCCGGACTGTGCGTACGCCGGACTAACTATATTTACTTCTACACCGGTTTAAAACCACGTTTAAAAAACGTAGAATAACCGTTCTGCACAGTATATGCTTGCCGCTCAAATTCTACATTTCATACAACTGTTCGCGACGTTTGAAGTATATTAACGTTAGCTAACGTTGCATAGTGGTCCGAAATTGTTCACGATGTTCAGGTTGAATATGCTTTTTACAGACATCCAGAGAACGTTTTCTGAAAGTTTTAAAAAACTATTAAGCGTTAGTTTGCAACATTAAACATATTTTTTTATGTCTTTTTGGTGTTTTAAAGACGTTAATAGCGACATGCATAAAACGTCCTTTCCAAAATGTTTAAATTTAAAACGCATCTTGTGAAGTTGTAAAACATTGTTCACAGGGTTGGTACTTGTTGCTTTAAAAAAAATACAATAGGTATCAACACACACTCCCTTTTTTCCAAAATGACGTTTCTAGAAGAAGTGGCACGTTGCAGTATTTAAAGGTTTAAAATCAACCAATTGTCAATTTACAACAACGATTAATTTCCTTTCATTTTTATTCATTGCAGTCTGAAGTAAGCTTAAAACATTACCGCATATTAGGCAAACAAATAAACTTGACATGGTTGCGGATGTGGACAAGAGGAAGGTAAAAAACTGGTGGTGAGGAAGGTAGGACTGGAGAGGAGGAAAGTATAGAAGCTGAAAGAAGAAGAGACAAGAAAGAATTTTGAGACGAGAGTCGGGGAGCTTTTGGTGACTGATGTGTCGGATTGTGCTACGGGGGTGCTTTGAAGAAGAGGTGTGGGAAAACGGGAGAGATACGGAGTAATACGGGGTGGTGGAATGAAGAGGTGAAGGAGGCGATAGTGAGAAAGAAGGATGCATACATGTATAAGTAAATGTGAAAAATGGTACGGACGGAAGAGAATAAAGCGAGTTATAAGAGGTTGATACGAAGAAGCGAGCAAAGAAAGTGATTGCGAGGGCTATGAACGAGGAGGCTGAGAAGGGGCTGAGTGAGTTGAGAGAGAATCCAAACAAGGTGTATATGGTGAAGACAATGAAAAGGGATGGAAGAGATGACGAGGGGGAAGATGTATGATAGGAAGTGATCCATGGAAAGTTGAATTTCAGTGAGAGAGAGAGAGGTAGAGTCTGGAAAGAGCATATGGAGAGAATCATGAATGAGGAGAATGAGTGGGATCAGAAGGTAGAGGCTGATGTGGTGGAAGGGCCAGTTGGGAGGGTCAGCTTATTTAGTTCAGGTTGCAATGAATTAAAGGAAATTGTTGTAAATTGATAATTTCTTGACTTTAGACCTTTGTATAGGCTTATACTGCCACTTCTAATTCCAAATAGGCATTTGATATAGTGTGATGATGGAGTTATTGTGGTATGATTCAGAAGAAAAAAATATAGGGGCCTACGGATCGAAAATAAAGCGTCTGGCACAGAAAGCGTCCAGACACTTTTTTCGTTCCGTAAAATAAACAGAACTTTAACATGAGTTTTGATAGATGTACACAATTGTGGGTGATAAAAGATCATGCGTGTAGCCTACACTGCAAAATTGTGTCTTGCTTGAGGACACTATTTTAATTGTAAGGTTTGAACGAAGTTGTAGGGAGTTTCCGTAACCTGACCCAGCACACTTTTTTCTGACACACTTAAGAATTCGGAAACCTTAACGGAACAAACTTGTGCTTTATTTCGTGAAGGGTTTCCGAATTCATAAGCGTGTCAGAAAAAAGAGTGTGTCAGATGGGTCAGGTAACGGAAGCTCCCGAAGTTGTAGGCCGCTAACATGAATCCCGACAAGTTATTGTAACTAAATGGTTGTACCGACCAGATTTCTATGAGCGAAATATGATTATTGTGGATCTCATGTTTAACACGTTTTCTGTTTCTTAATTTAAACAGTTGAGCCAATCACATTGAAAACAGACAAGGTTGCACGTGACCTCGCAAGGGAAAATCGGAAGAGCGCCATTTCTAGACACCACACGGATGCATATAGCAAAGCAAAGGTAAATACTATAGTTGGTATTGATTTATTACATTTACATTATTTTAAATTTAAAAGAGATTTGTTCGTCATTCAACTCTTTGTCGTTGTTTAAGTTTTAATTTGAGGAAAAATTAGTTATATGGCAACGTGGTTCTAGAACAGTTATTGAGTCATGCAGAGAACCATGGGAAAAAGAAATCAGAAAGGACAATATTACAAAAATCTTCCTACATTTGTTTTGTTCCTCTCTAGGAGGGTAGTCGCGTGCAAAATTGTGTAACACGTATTCAATACGTGAAAAAATCGCAATCTCATAATTAGTGCGCAGTTCACACTCAATAGAAAAAACGTTTTACACAATTTGGCCACTCGCGTGGTGCTAATATGGACACCTCTAGAATGGAGCCCTCAAAATGGTATTTCAAATCCAAGAACCCAAAAGGTTACAGAACCATAACAGATTCTATACAACAGTTAAAGAAATCTTTTGGGTCCATTGAAGAACTTTATGGGGTTCCAGAAGACAAGTTTAGAACCTATTTCGTACTTTTTTTGCTAGAGTGTGCAAACTAAAGGTCGTGTTTGAAAACAACACATTGTTCGATTGTTTTAGTATATCCCTGCAGATTGTTTTGTAACATAAATCCAAGCATTTTATGCAACATCATTACGGGTGTTCCATATTAAAAGAAAACAAAAATGGAAGCAAAATGCAAGTGTTATCTCCGTTTAGCACAAATAAATTACATTAAAAATTCACATAAGTTATAGCAGACAAATATACGTCGTATGTATGATATTTAGAAAAATAGGAGCTTATTTTTTTATGTGAAATCAAAATTGCTCACGCAGTAAATAAAAGTTTGAATGCTTGGATGTTTAATTTTGTTTGTTGTTTTGTCTGTTGTCTGTGTGTGTGATTTTTGCATGTTCTTTCCTACACTCTAAGAAAAAATACGGCTAAGAACCTTTTTTGTCCTCTATATGGAACCCTCAAGAATGGAACCCTAAAAAATGGTTCTTAAAAATCTGAGAACCCAAAAAGGTTCCTTACAGAACCATAAAAGGTGCTATACAGCAGTTAAAGAACTATTTTGGTTCATTGAAGAACTTTACAGGGTTCCATATAGAGGACAAGCTGAGAACCTCTTTCGCACCTTTTTATCTTAGAGTGTACCTCTTGTGTCAGATAGGACATGGAAGGGAATTTCTGTTCTCCGTCTCTAATTTATAATCCCTGCACATTTGATTTTCCTCCATATTTCTTTTTTTCAGTCTTTATCAGACAAAGTTTTGGCTGACAAAGAGACTTTGTCGACCGGGAGCACAGTGAGGTCGTCTTGGTCAAGAAGCACCGTACCAACACGAGAGTCGCTTATTGTCAATGGGAACCACAGCGCTTGTGGTAAGTGTCTTACACTGGCAAATGTTCACCCTAGAGGGTATTTTGAACCAATCCCATAATGCATTGCAATATTCCTATACTGTACTGTACAAAACACATGTCAGTACTTAGGGATAAAGTGTTCAAGAAGTTAGAGGACCACAAAGCATTTCATGATCATGCTAAAATTTCCTAAATACTAACACTTTGGGAGCTAAAATGAATGTAAAAGTCAGGATTTTTATGTGTTAAGAATAGGATTTTGGTGTGATCACATGACCCTATTAAAGTAAAATTTCCCAGAACTGGTGCGTTGTGGGATTCAACACCGGGTTCACCCGGGATAGGGCGCTGGGTTTCCAAGTTTAGTTTGGGCCCTGGAGTTTGGGTAGGGTACCAGCGCGAAACTGCAATTGTTTGGGTCATTTTGCCATTTTTCCATACTACACTTGCTCTTCTTCTCGTTTTAATCATGCAGTTACCACTGCAGTCTTTCCTAAATAAAACCTTTGCAATTTAGTTCTATGACCCCAAATTGTAGGAATTTTAATAGAGCAGAAATGAGTAGGCTAAAAGGTGTCTTTTAGCTATCTTTGTGTGACATCGAAAGATATGTTGTTTTTTTCTCTTTCCTACCTTCTAAATTTCAACTTTTAAGGTAACGGCAACCTTGAAAATGAAAAATTGTCATTTTTATACGGACAAAAATTTATATTTTAGTATGTGACATGTGATTTGAATGCCAAAAAATATGGTCACAGGTCATCTTATTTTCATAATAAATGGCGGCCATGTTGGATTTTCAGGTACGTTGGTCACGGTGTTTTATAATACCTGAACAACCTGAATTTTTATTTAAAAAAATAATAGTCTACAGCACCTACAAAATTGCGTAACATAATTTTTTGTTAAAAAGCTCTGAAATTTTGAATACAATTCTGAAATTGGGCATATTTTGGCATTTTGGGGAAAATGTAAAAAAAAAATAACATTTCTGATTCATATTTAAAATAAAAACTGGAGCAAAATTTCACAAAAGAGCTCTGTACGCCATTCGCCTATGACAGAAAAAGGTTGTATCCAAAATTGGTGGTTCTAGCTCTTGTTCTTTTCAAATGGGACACTGTAAACGACAAAAGATAACGTGTCAAAGAAAACAACTGTTAAAATTAGAAACACTACTTTAGTTATTTTGCAAATTAGGTTCAGCATTTAATTTTTTAAATCATATTTCAAATATCATTTTAACTTCAGTTGTAGGTATTTAATGGTTTCTTTTTTAAATTATGATTTTTTACAGGAACAGGGTTAAATATAGGCCCTTGAAAAACAATAGTAAAATGTATGTATTTTATTGTTTTTCAAGGGACGACATATTTATGAGGAATGGAGTCGATTTACAAACTTTAATTTGCCATACCTTTGGAACCATGACTCCAATTTATGTCAAATAAAAAGCAACTGAAAGATAAAACTCTGCTGTTTGTCATAAACGTATCTTTAAAAATGGTGTTTTAGCAATGTTCCTGGTATGGTAGCCCATTACCATAAGAGCTTTTACATGTTCAAACTCACAAGTTATCGTTTTTGGTGTGATGTGTCGATTTATTATTACGTAAATGTGCGCGCGCGCGCGCGTGTGTGTGTGTTATGTGTACATCTAAGATATGATGCATATTAAACACAAAATTTGTCGATCACCGTTAAACCAATTGGCTCAAATTTTCATTTGACGATCAAATCTAACAAAAATACAATATTTGTCTTTTTCAGAAACTGGCAAATACTGTTAACCCCACCTCTTAGTTTGTAATAATTATTTTACTGTAAATTCTACAGTTATTTTAGGGATGTAACCTATAGAATTAGGTTGGATTACAAAAGGTCAGGTTTAGGCTGTAGTAGATTTTTTTACAAATTGTAAACAATCGCACTTATGAGAACATTTCAACCAAAACAGCTAAATTTTATCCAACACTTATATCATGTTTGATAGTTTTCATGTATAGCGGTATATACATGTACATAGATATTTCGAGATATTGAGGCCAATCAGATTTTTAGTTTGTTTGGAGTTACTAATGTTTCCGGTCTTGTTCATTACATTTTAATGAATTGAGCGACTATTTTAGCACAAATTGTTTCACTACTTTTGATAATTCTACAGAATAATGTTAAACATATTGTTTTCATTATTATACTCTTAGAAAAACAAAATAAACATGCGATAAAATCTAATTATGACCAACCAAGTCATTATACCCTTTAAGAAATTAGTTGTCGTCCAATCCCAAAGGTTTTGCTATGATATTGTTGTGGATCCTTGCAGAGTTTGTTGATACATGTAACCATGGCAACCATTCACCTTGCACCATGTGCACAAAATAGGTCCACCTAAATTGCTGGTGACATGTGATGTTGATGGGCAATTCTACGAAAAATGGGTCCTGATGTTCAATCGATTTTTTTAAATTTTCTAATTCTGTATGCGATTTTTTTTACTAGTGTATGTTGGATCTAAAGAGTTTCATATCTATACCCGTGTTTTTTCCAAAACAAGACGTAAAGTTTGCATGTACTCCCTTAAAGTTGCAATTATGGCCCGGGGGGGGTGGGGGGCACTTGTATTCAAAGGTGGATATGATGCATGAACATGGACTTACAAAATGCACCCTAAACAAGTATTTCCACCGACTAAAAAACATACCCTAAACAAGTATTTTTATCTGTTTTTGCTACACTAAAAAAGTATTTTTGTCATTTTTGCTACCCTAAACAAGTAAGCAATGCATTGTGTCGTTATATTATACCCTTTATTATCTTGCTTTGCTTTACAATATTTTGATCTTTTTGATCTCTGCTTAATTTGAGTATTACATACCCTAAACACGTACATCACGCATCATATCCACCTTTGAATACAAGTGCCCCCCCGGGCATGCACGATACTTCAAAGTAATTTTATGCAAAAAAATGTAAATACGGAGCAAAATGAATCCTAAAGCAATCTTGATTTTAATCATGTCAGAATGCCTCTAAGCCACTTTCCATGCAATCGAACATTTTTTAAAATATATTATATATGCCTTTATTACTTCGATGTCACTTTTTCGTGAGTGTTATTTATGTGTCAGGAACGCGTCAGGTTGTACTGAAATTGCTGAATACAGCTATAGGGGTCTAGGTAAACATACTCCAGCCATAATAGGGGATTTTGTTTTAATTTGACCTCTTATACATGTAACTTAGCAACATATACAAACAATGCTAAACCTGAGCTCTAAAATGATTAAAGTTCGTACTAATAGAGTTATCTAAGGCAACTTTAAAAAGAACCATGTTCTACGGGCCCAGCAGACGCAACCCGTGGATTAAAAAATTAGCACGTAATCAGAAAAAAAGATTGATTGATTTGAATAAAAACAAGGGCAAAGCAAATGAAAATTTGGGGTCATTTGCAAAAAAAACAAAAAAAACTACCTGCTGGATGTATACATTCCTAAGACCCAAAATCTTAGACCCAAAAACTAAGACCCAAAACCTAAGACCCTAAAACTAAGACCCTAAACCTAGGGTCTTAGTATTGTAGTTGAGTAAGGGTCTAACTACAAACGTAGACCCTGTCTCAATTCCAATGATATGATACACTTTGGCCGCCAAAAACGTTAGGGGTTTTGTAGTTGACATGGTTGAGTAAGTGTCTAACTAAAAAACTAAGAACCCTGTCTCATCTCCACTATAGTAGATTCAACCATCGTGTCACCAGAGAAAGTTTTGGACATCGGCGTCGATTAGTTGTGATAGGGGCCAGAAAAAGAGAACACCTGTAGGTGATACTCCTGATCTGAATGACTATAATGCTAAGATAATCTGGCCTTTCATGATGAATTCATTTTCCACATGGAGAGCGCAAGACTGGGGTGGTGTTCCTTTGTACCAAACAAGCTGGCGCTCCAAAGTCAGCTAACATTAATTCACCTGTTACAATGAATACCACTGAAGCAAATAGATTAGTCAGAAATTTTTGTCGCTAGAAATGCCCTTACGTTGACTTACTGCTTCCATTAGCACAAAGAATTGACTTTCTCTGGTATCGGATTCGCATGTTTCAATAGATTTAGAGTGGATTTCAAATTTCCACCCACTGAACATGCCCTACTTCAATTCCCCTACCTTTGAAAAAAGTACTAGAGGTGACACGATGGGTTGAATCTACTATAATATACACTTTGGCGCCAAAAATGTTAGGGTCTTATTTTTCGTAGTTGAGTAAGTGTCCAACTACAAAACTACTCCCATGTCCAATTCCAATGATATGATATACACTTTGCCGCCAAAAAGTTAGGGTTTTTGTAGTTGACATGGTTGAAGGGTCCAATTTCAAACTAAACCCTAACTGTTTTTGCGCCAAATCAATATTTACTCGATTTTGAGACAGGGTGTTAGTTTTGGAAGTCGTTTGGAGTTGGACCCTTACTCAACTACAAAACTAAGACCCTAACTTTTTTGCGCCAAAACGTATATTAGTGGAATTTGATATAGGGTCTTAGTTTTGTAGTTGGACCCAGGCCGTAACCAGGGGAGGGGCGAGGGAGACGGACGCCCCATCCAATTCCAAAAAGCCCCTAACCCCCCTAAAAATGGCTCAAAAAGGCCCCAAAAATCGATTTTTGCTATTTGGTCGAAAAAATAGGTTAAAATTTCGGTAAAAAAGGTCCAAATTGCCCCACCCTTTTGGGAGGGGCGAATTTTTGGGAAAGGTCCCCTTTTGAAGCACGTCGCCCCTACCCTAAAAAAATCCTGGTTACGGGCCTGGTTGGACCCTTACTCAACTACAAAACTAAGCCCCTATAACTGTTTTGGCTTCAAAATATATTAGTGGAATTTGAGACAAGGCCTTAGTTTTGTAGTTAGACCCTTATACTCAACTACAAAACTAAGACCCTAACTGTTTTGGAGCCAAATCAATATTTCTTGGAATTTGAGACAGGGTCTTACTTTTGTAATTTGACCCCTGTTCAACTACAATACTAAGTTCCTAGTTTTTTTGACGCTAAATCAGTATTTTTTTGGAATTTGAGACAGGGTCTTAGTTTTGTAGTCAGACTCTTACTCAACTACAAAACTAAGACCCTAACTTCGCTAAAATGTATATTAGTGGAATTTCAGACAAGATCTTAGTTTTGTAGTTAGACCCTTACTCAACTACAAAACTAAGACCCTAAATTGTTTTGGCGCCAAAATGTATATTAGTGGAATTTCAGCCACGTCTTAGTTTTGTAGCTATAGAGTGTATGCACCACCTCACAATTTAATAATCAAGACATTTTTCAAATTGCTTTAAATATTATTTTGGTGCCAACATATTTTAATTTAGTTTTAGCGTCTACGTTTTTAGGCCTTACCTTAAGGGCCCTATAGGTCTTAGATCTTAGGTCTTAGGAATGTATACACCCCTACTTGTTCTACTTGAAAGGTCCATCTGCCCGTTTATATAACTCGGATTTTCGTCGCGTAAACGCGGATTATACATTAATTTGATGAGAATTTGCTGTATGGCACCTTTTCCGAGAAAAGTGTAAGTTTTCATGTTGATTTCAGTGATTCAGCAGTGAAGAGAAGGAACTAATTACTTGCTCTTCAATGAAAGATTTTGTACTAAAAATATCACCAAATTCATTTATCACTTTTAGTGCAAAAAGTCTAAAAACCTGACAAAAAGTTTAATGAAAAATCGGAAGGGAGTTACCATGGACCGAGTTTATTTTTTATTTTTTACCTCCTCTAGGAAAAGTACTGACCCCTCCATATCCTCTAGCAAAGTACTCACCCTCCATATTTTAAGATCCATAATAATAAAAAAAAGTTGTATTTTTCACCCCTCCCTACTCATACCTCTGAGACCTGTAGGCGACTACATGTCGCTTAGCGTTCACGTTTTTCATATTGTTTTTAAATTGTCAAAATATGGCTGCTTTCGGAATCGTTATGATAAAAAATGCTTTCGAATGAATCCAAACTCACATAATCAGCTATAGGGTTGAAAGACACGGACCCTTTTATCTTTGTAGCCATGAACCATTTTATCTGTGTTTATCGCAAAAATAAACCTTAGCAAACTTAAAATTCTGATAACATGCTCTTGTTATTTTTTTGTTGATATCTCAGGTCAGAGTAGCAAAAACAATAGTGCCAACAAAGACAGGTATGGTCCCAAGAATGTACATTTTGATGATCGTGAAAACAGATCTGATTCGGAACACTTCAGCGAAATCCCTGGTTTAGCCTTGTTGAGAAGCAGGAGAAAACCGGTTGTTGTGGTTACTAGTGAAACATCTACCTCAGGAACGGTCAAGTTAGTTGCTTTGCATCTGTCCAATCGGAGGAAATAAGGGTGAATGTCGAAAGAGATGTTAAGAGACTGCTAATGCAAATGAGAGAGTACAATGGCGTGATGGGGATCTGTGATCAACAACCCCCCTGAAAATGAAGAAAGAACTTCGGAATTGGACGAAAGTAGACAATGTGATGAGACTAGACAACGAGAAAATCCTATTGACGATAATTTAATAGGCGTCTGGCGAAGCTCACAACCAACTTACCAACAAAACATGATAATGAAGATAAGATGAAATCAAAATATGAATAAGACAATAAGAGGAAACAACATCTAATGAATATAGACCAATGATGGCCAAGTAGGACACAGACCATCCATATAAAAAAGGAACGCGGTCATGAGATTCATGCTATCCGGAACAATCAACAAGCCGACAAAAGTTAATGTCAAATTTCTTTTTTTCTTATAGAACAGTAGGGACGCCAACGACGCATATAGCCGTTAAAAGGTCAATTTTTAAGGGTTCGAACTTTGGTGAGGCGGCATGAGGGGGCGCCACTTGGGTACGAGGAACGATATTTTTTTTTTCGCGCGGTTTTTCATTAGCAATTTTAATTGATTAATTATTAACACCGGAGAGGGCCAATTTTCCCACAGGCGTCCCTGAATTAGTCTTTAGATAGGTTACTTTTTGTTTATAAATATCAATTTTTCAATCGGCTTTCCCCACATCGATATAAGTGCAAATTTAAGCCATGATCATGCTGTCAACTTCCAGAAGAATATTTGCAATGTTTACATTAAACTTTTCAGTAAACCCACAACAAACATGCGAAATGTGCGCAACACTCCTAAAAATGCATGAACTCATTATTTAGCATGATGAGATAAATGATTGTATAATTTCATCTTCTGATAGGATTTAGCGATGGCAATGACCGTACTTGTTAGAAGAATGTCGTTTTGAAAACAGTTTGTCAAAAATGACATTTGACAGATAGATCAACTATTACCTATAGATTGATCTTCGCTTCTCAGTTCTTCCTGTCTCCCTGTTAGCTCAGTTAGCAAGCGCTCTATTCAAGTAATGCGGGATTACGGGTTCGAGTCCTGCAAGGGCATTTTTTTTATCACCTTTGTACGCTGGCCAGCTCCAGGAAGAGAATAATATTGATGTTTAACTGTTAGTCCTATCAATTTATTATTTTTCCTGATCTGCATTTGGGTGGGATCTTAAGGAGTAGGCGAATTTGCGTGGGGGCCCTTTTCCCCTTAAGTGCAAGTTTACGCCACCGTAGATGAGCACCTTTATTCCTTCCACGAATAATCAATATGCAAACAAGTTAATGGGGTTCAGGCTTTATTCGTATTGGCTTAATATGATTTTTTCGTCTCAGAAGCTCGGAGATTACAATGCATCGTCTTCAGTCATCATTACTTTTTTTCCTTATCTTTTAGAGTGCATTTTCTTTCTTGTAAAAACGATACCATTTCCAATATAACTAACAATATTACTAACAACTTTAACCCCTATTGTTCCTTCTGAAAGTTTCCAGAGACACAAATAAAACTCGGTTTCTTCTATCGTAAACAACATTTCTGCCCGAGGTTCGTCCCCACTTGCGTCAGGCTTGCGTGTCATTGTCACGCATGCAAACACTTTCAGATCGAAAACACCAACATAGCGAATGGCCGTTCTTAACATGCCCATAATTCACACGATTTTTTCAGACAACAAACTAATGTACATCAAGATCTACCTCTGTAGCATTTTTCGTATTGGCGAATTCTACCTGGGTCTAAATATGTTCTTTTTTGTTGTTCGTTTACTCTGACTTTCCGCCCATTTTGGTACGTCTTTTCGGCGTTTTTAGCTTTAATTTTCTGGACGGAAGTCACATATCTCACCAATTTTCTACTGGAAATCAATTTAGTATCTATATGCGTGGTAAGTTACATAAATTGAACCAAAACTTCGATTATCATTTCGATTTTTAAATTCATTTCTTCGAGGACTCGCACTCGCAAATCTGAGCGCTTGGTTAATTTTGTGACGTCATATCGGGGTGTCACGTCCTGTAAAATTACCGGAAGTAAATGCCCACTAGGCGTCCTACTGGACAGGTAGGGGAGTCGATAGGTACAGGGTCCTTTCCACGAAGGTAAATTAGTTGAATTGACTTTTGTTTGCTCTCGCAATCATCCAGCAAGCAAAGAATCAATAGCGGTCTTCCACCTTTCGATTAGCGGCTATCTTGCCGGGAATGGCAAAGTCATTCCAAATTTCTGGAGACTTTCCTATAAATCTAAAGAACGACCTGCATGTTGGATAGGTTTTTCATAAAAGTTGGGTCACACTTTGAATAGCTCAAGTACTTTGAGTTCGGGTATTAAATTGATCTAAGGACGATACTACGGGATAACCACCTTTTGTTATAGGTTATGCTGTAAGTGAGGTGAAACGACCTCATACATGCACCGGGTTCACCTGAAAAATTCCAGATATTTCTAGCTCTATTTCTGCAGGTGATATTTTGAATTCCTTGAGGTGGGTTGTTCTGGAGTCAAGTCCACTGACCTCTATACACATAGATGGCGGGTCTGAGTCGCCGAGTGTCACGGCAGGAAGTTTTGCTTTCTACTACCTTGGTAATTGCGAGAAACAATGCATACACCATGTCAAAGTTAAAGGAATTTGTATAACAATAGACATCGTGTGAATTTGTTATTTGTCCACCAAGCAGGTGTATGCATCGTTTCCCGCCATATTACCAAGGTATAAAAGCAACTTCCTGTTGTGACACTCGGCGACCATTCAACTGTGCGGCAGCCCGCTATCCATGTGTAAGAGGTCAGTGTGCAATTCTATCCCAAGGTAACCTAATTGACTCGGTGAAAGCGCCCTCTAAACGTAATCGGTACAAACTCACAGGCATTAAGTATATAAATCATCTTTATTTCATCAAAGAAAAAAACATATAAACCCAAGATCAACTGTGGCCTATACTGACCACAGGCATGGGAAAGACAATGATACAAACGCAATCATATACAAGCATTAAAAGCATAGACTTTACTATAACTTTAAAAATGACATTCAATTTATGTTCATTGACCAATCAATTCATGTCTCGGCATTAAAGAAGCCTTGAGGAAATTCTGGCAGATTTCGAGATGTTGGCCTTAAGATCACTATATTTACCAGCCGATTTAAGTGTTTTAGAAGATGTGACTCTGTGTTCTTATGGTCCTTTACAATCAACCCCTCGAACCCCCTACACATCATTTAGTTCGCTCACCAGCGAAAGCATACCGATCGAGTTTGGTCTGATGGGCTTTGCTGATATTTGGTTCAAATTGGTATGGACAACTCGAACCTTAGGACCTTTTTCTCATCAGGCAGTACAAACGATATCAGTCTCTGAGAGGTGGGCAACAAGATTGGGAGGGATGGTGGCCACCACCGATTGTGTGATTTTCATATCGGCATATATTTTCACCGAACAGAATTAAAAACTTGGCTGTCTTTGCCTGATTTTAGAAAAATATTCAGAATATTGTTGTGCCTCCACAATTACCTGTCTAACATCTTTTGGCATTATTTAAAATATGCAACAGTGTCCCCTTTGCACTTACACAGAGGGCATGAATCTTGAAGACGTTTACCCCAACCCTTAAGATTTGTAAAAGATGGAAGTGTATCAATACTAGCGTTGATTGCAAATTTTAGGACCCTTTGGTAAACCAAAGATCATGATTTCCAATAAATCGTCCTCGCTCTTTTCCAAAAAGCTTGGCCAATTCATTCACCCGACACAGGGAGGCTCGACAACCGATTTCCAATAATTATCGGATTCCGTCGCCAAGCTCCTACGAACTTGGTTTACAATCGTCCAATTGGTCGTGTTTAACTGAATTCGGTAGCCAGGCCATGGATGTATTCACAATGTATAGTAATAGAGAATTTACGTTGCCAGAGATTCTCTCTGAAGCTTGAGATCAGATCATACTTGAAATTTCATCGGCCTTGCACCTTGATCCTACTGTATGAAGCGCAATGGCTTGGTTGGTATACATCCGATTGCGCTGATATTAAGACTTTGTCATATGAAAAGAGCGGTATTGGCACCTCTCTTTTAGGAACCCCAGCCAGCTCTTAAGAAACTTTTCAGCCTTCGGTCAAGCCTTTGAAGACTTGATCGACTTAAGCGTGACAGTAAGGCAAACCTAAGCGATGGAAGGCAATATCGGGTGTATACCGCCAATTTTAAACTCATTGCAAGGAGAGTTTAAATCAATATTTTTGGCAATTTGTTACATAACATAGAATCCAGCATATCAATAAAATCGTTTTTTCCCTCATTGCCATGAATGTTTCAGAGAGCCAGAAAGACGTTTGATGAGCATCTTTAACAGATTTGATGACGTTATCACCATTATAGTAGTCAATCAGTGTTGGTTTCCCTGACCGCATAATTAGAGGGACGACATTTTGGGACAGGCTCAAAAGTAAGCCCCATGGCTAGATGATTTTTGGTGAGTCATTTTATAATGTTTTGGTGTTGAACTTTGTTGTTAGTAATAAGACTAAAATCATCTGCAATTGGGTAAATGATTTTTTGAACTACCCATACAGAAGCCTCTTTTCTCACGAATGTTTCTCCAATATTCCAAAAGGGGATTAAAGCACATTAGAAAGATCACAGGTGACAATGGATCCCCCTGAAATGTCCCTCTTTTGAAATCAAAGGTATTTGAGATCCAATCGGGACCCTGAACACTACCCTGAAGACAAGAATATAGCTTACAAACGTAATTTTGAACATTAACCGGAAGAAGATATCGCTTCATTGAATGGGCTATAAGGGAATGGCTAACGCTGCCGAATGCGTCAGCTAGATCAAAAAACGTTATGTGTAAAGTCCTTTTACGGTCTTTTGCATAGGCAATGGCTTCCTGGAGCACTTGATTATGCTCAATGCAGCCGTTGACCCCTTTTAAAAAGGCTTTTTGTATGGTAGGGTCAATAAATCTGTTTTAGTAAGATAGGATCCCAACCTTTCAGCAACAATCTGATGGAACACCTTAGAGATACAAGATGTCAGAGCTATCATCCTAAATTTTCTGGTTTTTCTGTATCACCAGCTTTATGAATCAACACTACCTTTGATTGAGACCATGCCTCCGGAGGAAGAGGATCCACCAAAAGCATCCTAGTGAATATGGTGGCCATTAAATGATGGGTTGAAGGTAGATGTTTAAGTAAGCCATACATAAGGCCATCATTACCAGGAGCTGAGGTGGCCTTCTTCGACCGGAGAATGTTTCAATATAATGGGGGATGAATGCAATCATTGCTCTACTGAATCTTATTATCACAAGCCAAACCTAAGGAATTATCTCGTATAAAACAAGTATAAGTGGTGGGAGCAATAAATTTCTAACTCACATAAAGCAAATGTTACTTGTTTTGAGGTGAAAGGTTTTTCGACCAAATAGATGAGAAATCTGATTAGGACGAAGTACATGAGCTCTTTAACAGATTATGTTTTGTTGAGGTCATTTGTACAATGTTTTAATGCAAACCAGTCGCTTTTAAATTGAAAGTTAGAACTTTATTACTCCTTGGATTACACGTTTATAGTTTTGGTTTCTGGAAACACCAGTTGGATATTTTCGTTTGGGAAAGAAAATTAAATCCAAATACATTGGATGTAAGGAACATATTTTAGTAATTCCAGTTTGAAAAGTATACCACATTATTGTCTGACCATAAGGATTAAAAAAACGAGTATAATTTGTATTATCTACGGCCTAAAGGTAACTGGGTAAAAAGCAGAAAAACATAGGTCTAGGTAAAAAGGGCAATTTCAGTCGTACAGGGGGTCAACATTTACAGTTGCTCCAATTTGGATAAAAAGTGATGCAAATTAATGGTGGAGCTAATATAGGATTAAAATAAGGAATAGTTTTGACCACCTGAAATGTTTGAGAGACAAAGCAGAGATCAAACAGGTCAACGTACATTGCATTCTATGGCATAAGGTTTGTTTCAGACCCATTTCATGTTTTGCTACATATCGCGATAACTATACAGCATTACTATTTTTGCAGTTTTTGCTGTCTGAACAATAGGCTGTAGGTAGTACAAACTATACCTTTTGTCAACCATATGATCCGGTATGCTTTTTAACGCGATTGGATCATTTTAAATTTTACCCTAGTATAATCCTTGATTGCCCCTACCTACCATTCCAGGGCTATTATGCTTTTTTGTCTAGATCATAGCTGGATATTAAACATCGTTTTGCCACCTCATAGGCTCTCAGGGTACAATTTGGTCACAATTTTTCGAAGGACTATATTACTAAATAGTTTAGTACCGTAACCCGTTTTTTGGCTAAAAATATATCTGTAACCAAAAATTCATAACGAAATTTGAATACAAGGATTCATGGGTGGGTCAGAGTATGGTTTACAAAACTGAATGGTCAAAGGTCACAGGTCAAAGGTCAAATGAGACTTCTTAATAAGAGCACTGACCTCAGTTCCAACAATTAGGCGTATACCTCGGCGCAGAAGTAGAGAAACATGCGACACCAGAGACTTGCGGATCTGTTCTTATTTATTATTTACGGCTACTACAATGCAATGTTCATACTTTAACAAAGAACATATACAAATAACATTTTGTAGAGTGTATAGTGTCAGAAATCTCGTCTCAGAAATAATAAAAAAATCTATGGTTCTCAAGGAATCAAATGCTTGTTGTTTTTCGAATCTCACCATATCGTTTCAAGAACTCTTTGACATTACGGTTCTCATGTAGGAAAACAAATAGTTAGTCCCCTTAATTTTATGTGGCGCGCACATTTTTTTTAAATGAATATGCACGTTTTAATTTTGATTTTGTTTACAACTATAAATGTATAACGTAAATCCATTATGTGAATTTTCGATGTTTCAAACTATGCCCATAAATATATCGAGGTTAAGTTTAAACAAACATATTATATTTTGTACACTATATTTTGTAATATTAACTTGTTTGTCAGTTATATATTTAACAACTGGTTGTTGTCTGATTAATAAATTATTTGTGTAATAAGATTTCCAAGAATATTGAGATTGCGATCATTTATCTCTGAATATTATTTACACAGGAAATCCAATGTTACAACAGTCCACTCTCCGAACACCACAACAAAATGTTCCCAAAAGTTTCGAGGGGGAATCTCATAAGGGATATTTTCCCTTTGCCTTCGAGCTTTGAGCCAAAATAAATGTTTGCTTGCATGTGCTCGACACCATAGTCAGGTAGAACCTTCATGTGACCGTAAAGTTGAGTATGGACACAATGTTTTTGCTGAAAATGATAGATTAGGGTGTGTAAATAAGAATCTGCCGGGTGCCACCTGGGCACCCTTGAGCATTTTGAGAAATCCAAGATGGCGGCGCCATAAATGATAATTATCTATTCAACACTATATTATCAAACTATGGAGTTACTAGATATACTATAGGATCCAATGAACAAGTGTATTGGCACTTGTAACATTAGGTTATACTTCAAATTCAAAATGGAAGCCAAATTCAATAATTTTAAAATATGCCATATAACAGCAAATACCTGCGATAACAATAGACGAGAAGTACTTAGCTTATGTTGTTAGACACAATTAAATGTATTTCTGATACTTTTAAAATTGTAACATGACGTCAATCAATATGGCAGCCAAAACGTGAACATCTTCAATAAATACTTGGCACAAATTTATAAGTATTACAGCCTTCAAATCGAAATCAATGTATCAATGACATTAGAAATGTACCTTTGATCCTAACCAATGTACAACATACATTTCAATTTGTTTTAAATGCACCAAAATCAAAATAAAACTAATATGGTGCAAAGTTGTCAAAAATACCATAGGAATTACATTTTTTCACATATATTGCACTCAATTTATAATTTGACCCATTTTTATTTATCCGGAATACCTGGTATCACTTGATTATGATCATCGGTACATTTCTAATTGTTTCATTGACACATTAATTTATACTTGAAGGTAATATTTAGACATTTGTGTCAAGTATTTTTTGAAGATATTCACGTTTTTGGTTTCCATATTGATTGACGTCATGTTACAACTTTAAAAATATCAGAAATATATTTATTGTGTCTAACAACATAATCTAAGTACTTCATGTTTATTTTTTATCGCAGGTATTTGCTGTTATATGGCATATTTTAAAATTATTAGATTTGGCTTCCATTTTGAATTTGGAGTATGACTCAAATGTTAAAGTGCCATGCATTTGTTCATTGGGTCCTATAATAAATCTAGTAAGACATCAGTTTGATAATATAGGGTTGAATAGATATTATCATTTATGGCGACGCCACCTTGGATTTCTCAAAATGCGTCAAGGATGCCCAGTTGGCACCCGGCAGATTCTTATCTACACACCCTTATCTATCATTTTCAGCAGAAAATTGTGTCCATACTTCAATTTTACGGGCAGGCCATAAGTGACCATGCTCCCGACTACCATTTCCGCGGTTAATAACCGTGGTTTTGGTTTTCATACTAAAAAAAGGAAACTAAGGATTGATGGAAAGATAAAAAACCCCATTATGCAGGAATTGTAACCTTTGACCCTTTCGATCACAATGATGCGCTACAAACTGAGGCTAAATACGGGTTATTCATAAATCTATTTGCATAAATCAGCATGTGGACACACGATTTTGTTTTTCGCGCGCCATTAACACTAATTATTTTTGCCAGATTTTTATGTAATTGCCTAAATACTCCCCAATTTGGTGGAAAAAAATTCAAATCTGTCAGGCTTTTTATTTTTGTTTGCATAAATAATCATTTTGGTGCGCTGTTCCAAATTTATTTCACGCCCTTAATCGTCTGGGTCATTATTTTGATTTTTATTCAGCATGTAATTGTATAGTCCTACTATTTAATGAGGCCAACTTTTAGAGAAGATCCTTCTGGAAAATGACATTGTTGTGCGTCGTCAATGTTTTTGGACCACCATTTTTAATCTGTATACGATTTTCATTTTTTCTGTTCGGTCGTATGATGTACGTACCACACCAATGAGCAGAGTTTGGTAAAAAAAGCAAACGGCAAGTTTTTTTTTTGGGGGGGGTTCATTGGTCACTCACGCATTCACACCAACGGGAGCGGGAGTGCAGAAGAACCTTATACTTATTTGTACAAGTGCTTCTTTGGTTTGAAATGCATTATTAGGGCCCTATATCTACATATCTGATTTGAATGCAATCAATGGCAAATAAGAGCTTCACCATGGCTTTAATGGCATACCAAACAAAAACATACCTACTTTATTTTGACAACAACTCCGTCTCGAGTATTACACTGCATTCAATTTTGGTTGTCACCACTGGATCATTTCTATGATCCAGAGCAGGAGGTACAAGTTCATTTTTCACTATTACGACTCTAAAAAATGCAAATCCTTCATATAATCACCTATGCAAACATTGATACGGGATGGACAGTTTTTTTAACGGAACACCATTTATTGCACGAAAGGAGGGATTAAGACCGACTCAGAGATTCGAAATATATATTTTTGTGTATAATTGAAAATAGCCATCTAGACCTAAGCAGATCACCAAAAGTGCTTAATTCCAAAGTATAGTCAGGTGAATTTTGCCCACAGCCTGAAGGATGGAAATGGAGTACAACTTTTTCTAATTTGAATTTTAGGTTTTTCTTAGGACCTGAGCCAAATTTTTGTTGTCAAAATTTGGTGCATGGCATTTTTGAAAATCCAATATGGCTCGTCCATGTCCAAAGTCCTCAAATCCCTTAATATTTCTGTAAATAATTTACGATATACATCGGTATTGTATTTATTTATAGCAATCCAAAATGACTTTTAAAGTTGAAATTAAAGTATGATATTTCTTCTTTGGACATTTACACCTCGTACCTGTATTTTGTTTTAGGCCTACACATGGCTAAATGTCAAAATGGCGCATATAATTATTAAGATCAGACCATTTGTAGTTTTTAGATCTTAACCGAGCAGTCAATTGGCTGGCCATTATGATGGGTAAGCATGTTAACACACTGGGGGGAATGTCAGATATGAGTTCCTACTGGGTATAGGCCCAAATTATGTCTCTATCACAAATATTTGATAGGTATGGTCACTTGAATGATTTCTAGCATATTGGTTTCGAAGTGGCCCCTATTGGATTTGGCGGTAATGTTGTGATCAAATCACATCAAGAAATCGTCCAGTAGATTCCCCGTGCTTAAAACCGGATTATAAAGTATAAAATTGTGGCCCATTTGAATGAATTTTGAGAGTGTTAGCGGCCATATTGGATTTGTTTAGAAATTGCACTGCACGAATTTTGCACACACTCCAGAAATTATTGGCTTAGGTCCTCATATACAAAAAAACCGGTCGATAGCAAAAGTCTGTACTTTCATTTCCACCCTGCACCCACCAATTCCCCCTGCTATTAGTGATGAATCGGATTTCGTTTTCATGCAGTATAACATTTATGTACATATAAGTGCCATAGGATACCGTGTATAACAAAATCCGGATCCGGAAATTTTATCACAAAGTTGTGAGTTTCTACAATGAGGATTCGATTTGAGCTAGTTTTCTTGCACACAGTGATTATTAATATGGACATGCATTTATGTATAGGTACAAAACAAGATTTGTTGAAAATTGAGTGCCCCTCTCGGAATCTCTGAGTCAGCCTTTAATGTGTGGCCCTTAAGTGATTTCGTTCATCTCTATTTGTCCCGCTCCCCCACGTTTGACATGATCTTACGATTGCACAAGACTTCATGCGAGGGAGAAAACACAGGAAAATCGATCCATCATCGGCTCTCACCACATTTAATTGAGAAACTTTTTATATCACCGACATTTCTTTTATTTGCCGAATTTGCCCCGGCAAATATTCCGATTTCTCGTCGCAATTTCTTGAAGCACGAAAAGCATTTTGTACAATCGAGAAACTTAGATTATTGGCCCTTATTCCAATTTTTTTATCGCTAGTTCAAGTGTCTCCTACCAAAAACTTGAATATCGGTCGAGAGATGTAATATTGGCAATACTCCAAGTTATTCCAATTCAGACTTTGAAAAACTTTGAATATCGACCTAAATTACAAGTTTTGTTTTTAACGATATTCCATGTTTTTTCAGTTGGAAACTATTCAAATTATATTGATCGAGAAACTTACTAATCGTTGATCATTCCACTTCTCGATTAATTGTACCAAGTGATGGTCATGCTTAGAGGTATGTGGCACTCCCTAGTCAGACCAATTTCCCTCTACTTTCACACAGAAGTTTTGAACAAAATTACAAAAATTTGGGGTTTTTTTCGCAAATTTTGGGATTTTTGCCCCCCAGATTTGCCCTTGCAATATTCACAACCTCTGTAATAGAATTAGAAGTGCAGACTTAGCCAAATTTCCCTCCATTAAGACACATTAAGATTTTGAAGCCAATTGTTACCGCGTTTCTCTTCTTTTTCTACTTTATTCAATGATTCGGCAATTGTGCTTTTAATAGAAGAAATGCCTTTGAATGGGGGGGGGGGGGGCATCCGATTCCTACCGGATCTCTAGTGTTTCTCTTACATTGGTATCACAATGGAGTACAACACATTCACTTATGATGTCACTATGACGTTATAAGCTAAGGACAGTCTATTGTACTGGATATACGTTTAATAGGTTGAAGAAACTTATATTTTGCACTTTACTGCCTCACCAATATTAAAACACTAAAACGCCCTGTGGTTTGTATAAAACTATCATTTTCCTAGTGTAAGCAAAACAAACAAAACAAAAAAAGCCATGAAAATCGGTAAGCCTACCTTTTATTAAAATAAATACCCGACGCTGTGGGTCTAGGGCAATTGGCAGTTTTGCTGCTTCGTCTTCTATCGTGTCCAAACGCAAATGTGATCCAGCCCTAGATGGGTACGACGTCTGGCTACGTCACTGATTCTACAGGTCTTGTCTGTGCATCCCCAACCCCAGGTATGTCCTGCATCTGCTCCAATAGCCTACTTTTCAAGTAAACCTTAAAGTAAGATCGGCCAATTCTGGTTCTCAATCTGTTTAGACATCGCCCTTCAGCCCATGAGGATTCCGCTCCAGTGGAAAGAGCTCACCAGTTCATACCAATAGATGTTACTTGGTTATACAAGTCTTTAATTTCCCAAGGCGAACTCTCTAATCCTCAAGACTGTTTTCAAGGGGTTTGGACATTGCTTAAGAAACTCCTGCCTCTCTCTCTCCCCCTCTCTCTCTCTATCTCTATCTCTCTATCTGGATTTAAGGCGATTAGCAACAAGTCTTCGTCCGGGCATTAGTGTATCTTCACATTAGATCTTCGCAATACGCAACCTCGTCGGATGTCTGGTTTGAGCATCTTACTAAGGTTATACTGGATGTATAAGTTCTCCGTTGGAATTGGGCGAAGACATCCTGTGATAAGCAGGATGCATGGACAACTGGGTCAACTCCTTAACATGGGTTTAATTTTTCCCATACAGGCAGGCATCCCTGCACCTGACAGGCAGGCGCGTGCCGTCGATCTTAGGGTATGTGGGGGAAGCAACCCCCCTCTTGTGCTAGTGAGTTTGTTCACGATGTTTAATGCTAACATAACTTTAACTCTTCGTCTTCTTGATTATTGGAGTGGGTCTTATAGAGAGAGTGCTTCCCCCCAAGGTAACTCCCGATAGACAGGATCATCACAGTGCTCCATTTTTTGCTGACCATACGAACTTATGCGTCCTTCTGACGTAATTCTAGGCAATTTTGGCACTCATTTTGGTATCCGTGCCGTGAATAGGATGACAATGTTGTTTGTAAGTTGAGACCAACACGTCCTTTCTTTCTCATAGAACCCCTTCTATCCCTGCTTACAGAAACCCTGCCCTCCTGCTCATATAAGCCTTCCTCTCTTGCTTACAGAAACATTGCTCTTATAGAACCATTTTTCTTACATAACAGAAACCTGTTATCTTGCTAACAAAAACCCTGCTCTCTTGTCACATAAATCCCGCCAACTTATCCACACTCTTCTTTCTTGATCATAGAAACTCTTTCTCCCTCTTGCTTAGAGAAAAAGAAATGCTCTTTTGCTTATAGAAAATCTTAATCTTCTTAGCTTTTAAATGTGGCAAGCCAACTCTATTTTGAAGGAGCCAACTCTATTGCTTCAGAAACCCTGCCTCTTTTGCTAAAAGAATCCCCCCACTTTACCTCATATAAACCCTGCTCTCTGCATACCAAACATGCTTCATCTTGCTTATACAAACGCCATCCTTGCTCATATAGAAAGATTTTTTTCTCTCGCTACAGTAACCCCCCCCCTTCTCTTGCTACAACCATGATCTAGTGCTTTGGAAACCCCACTATCTTATTGCTTAACCTTGAAACACTGTTCACTTGCGTGCACCGACCCCTTATAACTTGAAATACCACGCTTTCTTGCTTACGCGAAACCCTAACCCTCTAACTTGCGTTCAGAAACCCCCCGCTCTTTTGCTGACAAAAACTCTGCCTCTCATATCACTAAAACCCTCCTTTCATGCTCACCATGCTTATACATGTATTTTATCGAGTGTATCACATACAGGTTGTCCCAAAGATGTTAACACTCGGGACACGGGATTTTGTAGCAAAACTAAAGTAACGCCATGGTCTTTGTTGGTATGCTCCCTAAAGACGGCCAAATAAAAGGCTTTCTATAATATGCCGTTTATTTCATTGCAATGCCCATATGTAGAACAAAAAGATATGCTTCGGTCAAAAAGAAGAGTGCAAATACGGATTGGTCCGATTTGCATTGGTACATTTGTAAGATTGCGGGAAACAGATGTTGTAACATACTCAAAATTTAGTTATTGATCGAGTTATTGATTGACTTTTTTGAACCTACTTACAGATATTAATTGAACAACCCCTTTTGAATGTAATGTATTTGTAATAACC